>JASCZI010241976.1:34904-52259 GCA_036250425.1 Stylosanthes scabra | reverse complement strand
TGGCTAGAGGGTATCGATACCCTCCTCAAGGGTATCGATACCCTTGATGGTAATTTGCCAAAAATACGTTTTAAATGTTAAGAATTGATTCTAAACTTGTTTTAATGAATTCTTATGGTTCTTCTTTTTTGAAATCAAGTTTCTAAACATATTTGGCTAGCATGATCATCATAAAACATTTTATGAAACAAATTTCTTTTAAAAGCATTTTCTAAAACATTAATTCAAATAAGTTTTAGTGTGCGTGTGAGAAAGATAAATTAATTTTGGTTCTTGACAAGATTATTACCTACAACCTAAGACTCTAAGAAGTCTTCTCGATGTTGTTCTTCGTTTGTTCATCGCTTTATCTTGTCGTTGTTGTTTTGCTTTCGGAATCATTATTTGTTTTGCTTTCGAAATTGTTCCTCAAAGCCTTGTATGGTTTGTCATTCATCAAAACCTAAACAAATCAACTTTGCATGCATATTGTAACATGATTTACAGAAACATCTTTACCTAACCACGCCTTCTCTGGCACTTCATATTCCAAGGAAACACATGGTGTCCAGTTTAGAATTTGAACAACAGTACTAAAAGCTTTACACCAAAATGATTTCAGTAATCCAGATTGAGAGAACAAGCACTTAACTCTTTCAACCAGCGTTCTATTCATCCTTTCAGCCAAGACATTCAACTGAGGAGTTTTCAGATGACTCTTTTAATATTGTATACCATGCTCTTTGCAATAAGCATCAAATGGACCTAAGTACTCACCACCATTGTCAGTACGAATCTATTTCAACTTCTTCCCTGTTTCTCTTTCAACGGAAGCTTGAAATTGTTTGAAAACTTTATCTTTGGTCTTCAAGGTGTAAACCCATAATTTCCTAGAGTAATCATCAATAGTGGTGACAAAGTAGATAGACCCTCCATGTGTTCTTGTTTTCATCGGACTGCACACATCAGAATGCACCAACTTAAGTATCTTCTGCTTCCTTGAAGGTGGATGACTCTTGAAAGAAATTCTGTTTTGTTTCCCAACTAAGAAATGATTGTACTTTTGCAAAGAACCCTTAAAACTAAATAACAAATTCCTCTTGGATAAGACATTCATGCCTTTCTCACTCATGTGACATAACCCCTTGTGCCATAAATCAATTCCATCAACAAACTTAGCAGCATTAACAACATTCTTCACAACTTTTGCTTGAGTTAAAGAGAGGAGTGTCATGTACCTTTAGCAACAACCATGGAACCCTTGGTGAGCTTCCAAATTTTACAAGAGAATGAGCTATTATAGTCTTCATCACACAACTTACTACCAGAAAGTAAGTTCAACCGAATATCTGGAACATAATTCACATGCTTCAAAATCAATTTGTAAATGTATTGACTTGGGGTGCAAGGAACACGACTTTTATCAAGTTACTTGGAGTTCAAGTATCCATAAGAAGTTCATTAAATCTAGATCACATCTTACTAAATTGATTGGATTTAGTTCAGATTTTAAAATTACTTGAAAATTAAGTAATCAAGTGGAAAAAGCTTTATTGTTAGAGTACTTTAGGAAACTTTAAATTTGAAAAATATATTAAATATATTTAATAAATATATTTCATTTATTTTTTTATTTGTTTAGTAGTATATTAGGAAGTTTAAAATTTAAATCAAATTTGATCTAATCTTTTAAGATTAAATTTGATTTAAATTTGGTATCTTATCTTAGGAGTTAAAATTTAAATCAAATCTGACTGATCTAATAAGATCAAATCTATGTGGAATTGGATGAGTTGTGATGGTGAGAATAGAGAGAATTTGTGATTGGAGTAATGAATTAAGAGGTGTGAATGGTGGAATTGGGGTGATGGTTAGTGTAGTGAAGAGAGCAAATATGATTTGGTAAGTGGGAGAATGAGTGTTGTGATGAGAGATAGTGGTAGAAGGATTTTAGGAGGGTTTAGGAGAGAATAGAGTTGAGTGAATAAGAAGAGAGTGAGAGTGAGTGTGTTAAAAGCACACTTTTAAGGGCCGCATGGCCCTGATGTGCGGTCGTACACCGCAAACAGAGGTCAAATTGACCTAATTTTTTAGCCTCATGAGGACGCATGAGGTAGTCCAAGGGATAACCCGAAGCAAACTCGTCACCCGTGCGAGCGCATGAAGGGTATGTGCGGCTGCACAGCTCAAACAAAGAGCAAACAGAATTGGATTTTCATCATGTGCGAACGCAGAGGAGGTCGTGCAGTCGCATGACACAAACAGGGGCCCCCAATTGTCAAGTTATGGGGCTGTGCAGCCACATAACCATGGTGTGCGGCCACATGGGGTGCCCTGTATCAAAAAATCCACTAAAACTCAAATTTTCTTTTTTTTTTCTTCTTTTTCCAAGTTTTTCTAAGGTGTGAGCTATGTACAAACCTACCAATTCTATATCCACCCTTCTAACACTTCAACAAACAATCAAACAAGAAAATTTCAACCTTAAACGAACAAATATATATAGAAACACAATAAAAAGAAAGGAGATTGGAAGGTGTTAGCATGGTGGGGTGTCTCTCACCTAGCACTTTGTTTATTGTCCTTCAAGTTGGATATTATCGCTTGCTAGCTTCATAACTTCCACTTGGAATTATCCTCCACCAAGTGGGTACCTATCTTCTCATTGTTGTGAAGTACACTCTTGATAACCTTTAACTTGCCAAGTAAGTTATCTAAGCTGGAGCACTTCAACTCAATTTTCTTCTTAGGTTCATCCACTTTTTGATTCTTTTTCTTCTTCATCACCTTGATTGGCTATGTCTTCTTCTTTTTCTTCAAGATAGGGGGAGTATCCCTCAACCCCTTTTTCTCCTCTATGGCAGCTTCCTGACTTTCATCTTTCTTTTCTTTACCTTCTTCAAGTGGATTCATCAGCTTGGCTTCTTGATTGCACAGTTGGATATGGCGATCACTTCTCTTTTAAGGCGTATTTGCGCGGTTTTTTTTAATATTTCCATGACATTCCATGCCTCAAAAGAGAAGGTATCTCTATAATAGTCAAGCTTGAATTTCACTGTTTTTAGGAATAGTCTTCCAAGTAACACCTAGGGAACACTTCCCTTGTCGCTTGGGGAGGTTCTGATGACATGAAAGTCTGTAGGAACAGTTAGTTTTTCCACTTTCACTATCAGATCTTCAGCAATGCCAACCATGTAAACTATGCTTTTATCCACCAGAGTGAAAATACCACTGGACTTCTTAAAAGGCTGAAGAGAAGCCGATTCTGGTGTCACAATCAAGGTCGGTTCGAAATTCCTTGTCTTTTAAAACAAGAGGTTCATTGTAGCGGAACCCGAACCAGTTGTGAGAGTAATATCGAAATCGTTCTTCAACAAGAAAGTGTCACAGAGTTTGCAACCAGTTTAAAATACCGAGTATGGAACTCGGGTCGTTCTCCCTAGGAGTTGAAAACAGAGGTTTGCATTTGATTGTGAAAATATTGGGGTTGCAATGGTGAGAGATTGTAACAAGAGCAAAAATAAGAAATGACTTGTGTTGCAAGTAATAAAGGTGCTTGGTCTTGATTTGAAGTATAATGTGTCCCTATGATCACCACTAATCCCAATTATAAATGGTTGTCACGTAAGACACTTAGCCCACTCTGTCAAATGGTCAAGTGGGTGGAATTAACCCCGTTCCGAATGTCCTAGGCAACTCACTAGTGTGAAGGTCCTAGGTCCTTGGAACTTGAATAATCCATCAAGTTCACCTCATTAAGAACTCAATCATCACTGGCAAAAGCCTAGCGTTAACGGAACAGTTTGAACCCGGGCCTTAACCCATTATTGTCCTTAGGGATTAATGGCTAAGATCATCCACACTTCAACCCATGACCAAGACACAAGAACACTACTCCATACTCATAAGAAATAAAACATCAAACACTTGTCATGCATAGTAAGGAAAAATGATGAATAACAAGAGAAATGAACAATCTAAGATAGTAATTGTAATAGATCAACAAGAGAACCAACAAACATCAATAATCATCAAAGAAAATAATCATCACAAAAGATAATTTCCAGCAAGAACAAAATAAGAACATAAGAACAAGAGAGGTATAATTGAAATAGAGATGAGCAAATGAAGGAACAAGTAAAGATTGCATTAATTAAACAAGAGTATCAAGTAACAAGCATTCAAACAAGAATTAAAACGAAAAGTTTGGCTAGTGAAGGGCTGGAAATGGATGAACAATTTAAGAACAACTATGAACTAGAAGAGTAAAAATGAGAGAGATGGAAAACTCTCCCAAAAACCTCTTAAAACTATTCTAAAATCTAAAATCCATCCTAATGGGAATCCCCCCCTTTGTGTTTCAGTTGTTCCTTCTTCATATAGGTCGAATTGGGCCTTGCAAGGGCTTTGGACCTGGCCCGAAAACTTGAAATTCCATTTTTAGCCTTGATTTTAATTCTGCCAGACGGTACCGTGCGGTCGCGCGGTACACCGTGCCGTCGCACGGTCAACAAAAATTGCAACTTTGACTTCGCACCCGTGCGGTCGCGCGATGGGACCGTGCGATCGCGCGGGTGTTGGTAGAATGCATCCCGAATATCGTGCGACCGCACGGTGCCCTGTTTCATGCTTCTTGGCTTCCTCTTGTGAACCTTCTGCTTCCAATGCCTTCCTTAGCCTTTCCTATGCTTTTCTCAATGCACCAAATCAGATGAAATTTTGTAAATTTTCATCACTTTTAAGGCTAAGTTAGCATACATTTACCCCTAGAAACATATACAAGCAAAGGATTAAAATCATGGTTATTCACTAGCAATTGTGTGGAAATATGTTGATGAACCTCTCAATTCTAATCTATTTTCCATCATGAAAAATGGGTTCATCAAAGGCCCTAGGTTCAAGGTTTCATATACCTCTAAAGGCATCACGCCTGCACAAGCCCCATGATCACTCATACAGTCCAGTATTTCCATGCCACCCATTTTGCAGTTGACCAGACATGGACGAGAATCCTCACATTTCTCAAGCATCTCTTCCTTAACTTCTTTGTTTCCTCCATAGATAGTAGCTACGAAGATTGTTTTTTCTTCTTCCTCACCTTTTCCGTCATCTTTCCCAGAGTCTTCTTCATCATTTGAACTATACTCATTTACCAATAGATCATATAACCAATCATCTTCCTGTTCATCCTCCTCGTTTTCATCCTCTTCCTCTTCCTTAATTCCTTCATTGTGGACCACATTGATGCCTCCCTTTGAATTAGGAAGGGGTTGGGATGGAAGTGTGCTAGAACTAGATGGTTGGGACGAAGGTTTTTGGTTAATGGCCACTTGATTGGTGAACTTAGTGAGCAAATCAGTGATGTTGGACAGCTGGGTCTCCGTTCTTTTCTGAGCTTCTCTTAACTCCCTGTTTCATCTTGAAAAGAACGAAAGGCTTCTTCATAATTGGATGGTGGGGCATTCATAGGAGGGTTCTGACAACGGTGTGGTGACTGATATTTCTTGTTTTGTTGGTTTTGTGGTTGACTATAAGTGTAAGATTGGCGGTATTGGTTTTGTTGTTGTTGCTGAGATGGATTCCATTGATTCTGTTGATTGTCAAGCCATCCTTGAGCATAGTACTGCTTGTTGTGGGGCGATAGTGGCGAAACATCATAGAAATTATGGGAAAACGCAATAGTGTTATTCTCTTGCAACTGTGGGCATTCATCTGTATGGTGAGAATTACAAGAGCAAATTTTGCAATGCTTGACCGGTGCTTGTTGAGTAGTATTGGGCTACTGCTTCAGAAGTCTGGGAGTCATTTTCTATCCCTCTTTAATCTCCTTAAACATAGAAGTAATATCGACTAAGGACTTAGCAAGAATGGTTGATTCTGGCGGTGCAACCTCAAATACACCCTTAGCGGAAGTGGTGGCTCTTGTCTTGAAGTGCTGATTAGCATCAGCCACTACCTCAATTACCTCCCGTGCTTCATCTGGGGTCTTGTTACTCAGCATTCCTCCACTAGATGCATCTATCAAGGATTTGTCGCTTGGGGTAAGCCCTTCAATAAAATAGTTTCCCATGCTTCCTCTGAAATGGAGTGATGCGGACATGAGGACAACAACTTCTTAAATCTCTTATAGTACTCATGCAACGTTTCCCCATGTAACTGTGTGATTCCGGAGATCTCCTTTCGAATCGAGTTGGTCCGAGAAGGTGGAAAGTACTTCTCAAGAAATCTCTTCTTTAACAATGCCCAATCAACGGTGACTTCGCTTTGCAAGGAGTAGTACCAATCGTCAGCTTTTCCTTCCACTAAGAATGGGAAAGTGAAAGCCTTAGCAACATCTTCATCACCACCGGTCCTTCTGGTAGTTTCATACATTACTTCATAATCTTTCAAATGCTTAATCGAGCCCTCCCATGGTAAACCGTGAAACTTGGGGAGCAAATTGATCAATTTCGACTTTAGCTCAAAGTTGGCATTCAGCTCCAGGTACCTAACGGGCTGATTTTCAAGTGCAACATATGGAGCACCAAGCTCTTTTAGAGTAAGACTCGGGTTATCACCCATGGTGTCAGTACCTGTTTCAGAAGAGGGAATTTCAACATCAGTTTCAGAAGCAAAAAAATACACAGAGTCTTCCTCATATACGAGTTCTTCAGTTTGAAAATATCGATTATTCTCGAACTAAATCCGGCGCCTAACTTGCCTTATGTACCTTAAAATTTTTTCAATTTCAGGATCAAATACGAGCAAGTTAGGATCTGAAATTGACCTCAACATCCAATAAATAACTCATAAATGCGATGATAAGCATGCCAAAAAAACTAGCTATTCTAAAAATTTTAAAAATCTAGAAAATTACCATATTCACAATATTAACATATCTACAAGCAACCAAACATTAGCGCACATTTTCAATTCGCCGACAATAGCGCCAAAAATATGACGCGCCCCCTTTTTCACCGGTTAGGAAATTGAAGTTGATGAAAATCTCGTTGTGAGTATAGTCCCAACCGGTGCGTAAGAGAGTTCATCGAGATTTAGAAAAAGTGTCACAAAGATGCAACCAAAAGAAACCGAGAGTATTGCACTTGGGTCGTTTTCCCTAGGAATTGAAATCTGAGACTGTAAATGGTTGTGAAAATATCGGGATTGCAATGGTCAAAGGTTATGAACTAGAACAAAAGATAACTTGTGCCACAAGAAATAAAGGTGTTTGGTGTTGAATTGAAGTATAATGTGTCCCTATGATCACCACTAATCCCAATTATGAATGGTTGTCACGTAAAGAGTCAAGCCCACTCTATCTAATGGTCAAGTAGGGGTTTAATCCCAATCCATAAGTCTTAAGCAACTTACTAATGTGAAAGTCCTAAGTCTTTGAAGAACAAGAATAATCCATCAAGTTTTTCGGGTCAAGGCCTACTCATCACTAGCAAAAGCTTAGCGTTAATGGAAACGGTATTAATCAGCTTCTCTACTCCATTCGAATCCTTAGTATGCATAGTAAGTCAACATCATGAATAACAAGAGAAATTGAAAACCTAAGATAATAAATGATAAAGATCAACAATATAACGAACAACTGTCGATAATCAACCAAGAAAACATCACTGGATCATGAGAGAAAATAATTTCCAGCAAGAACATAAGAACACAAAATAACAATAATGGAGAACTAAGAGAATTAGAAATGCTAGATGAAAGAAACAAGAAGTGATTGCATTAATTCAACAAGGTATCAATAATCCAACATCAAATAAGTGAATTCCAGTAGTGGGTATGAGGTTTGAGTGCTGGAAATAAAAAGAAAAGTTGATGAACACTCAAAAAAAATGAGAGAAAGTGTGAGAGAAAGTTATCTCTCCAAAAACTCTCAAAAACTAACAAAAACTGTTCAAAATTCTGATGTGTGAGCTTATGCCTTGTGTTCCCTTCATCATATATCTCCAATTTGTCCTTCAAAGAGGCTTGGCCTTGGGTCTGAGATACGAAATTCCACTTTTAGCCTTCATTTAGGTTGCGGCCACATGGAGTAAGTGTACGAACGCAAGAGTCAACGAAAATCAAAATTGTGTCTTCACCATGCACGCGTGCGGACGCACGTGGTAGCCATGCGATCGCACAAGTCAAACAGTGGCTAATTCATGATGCTCCCAGGGACACGTGCGGACGCATGTAGTATCCATGCGGTCGCACGAGTGCCCTGTTTCTCCTTTTAGGATTCTCTTCATGAATCCTTCATTCCTAATGCATTCCTTAGCCATCTCCAAATAATTCTCAATCCCTAAAAAACTGAAATACACTAACAAACTAATCAAAGTATTAAATGGGATGAGAGTTTATAAACTCACATCAATTTATGGCTGATTTAGCATGTATTTATCCATTAAAGCATATATGAGCAAGGATTCACAAACATAAATATTCTTAAAAAATTGTATGGTTTTAGGTTGATAAATCCCTTAATTTTAACACATTCAATTATCAAATTTGGGTTTATCATAATCTCTTCTTTTTTTATTTTTCTCATCTTTTTTCACATTCTCTCTTCTTATTTCTCTCTCCCATCTACCCTTTATCTTTTTCTCTTCTTTTTTTATTTTTCTCTTCTCTTTCATGTTTTCTGTCTTTCTCTTTTCTTATTTTTTTCGTTTGTTCTTTGTCATTCTCTCTTTTTCTTCCTCCTTCTCCTTCTTTCTCTATCTCTTCCTAATCTATTTCTCTTTTCTGATTTTTTTTATTATTTTCTGTAAAATATCAATTGAAATTAAAAAAAAAACTAAATTTTAAATAATTAACAATAAATTATTAAGTGTTATAAAAATAGATGAAGAAAGATGAAAAAATGAGAAAATGAACCGTGTGTACTAAAATTGAAAGGATTCTATTTGAAAGGAGAAAAATTTAAGCAATTATTTTTTATTTGAATTTATTTTATTTTCATTTTTAAAAGGATAAAAATGTCTTTTAAATTACATTTTAGTTTTGTCTTGGTGTGTCATGTCCCTTATTGCCAAACACAATACAAAGACATTAATTGTTAGTATTCTCGTCTCATTATCCCTATCTATCTCAATTTCTTGTTTTGTCATGTCCTCACAAACAAATGCAGCCTTAGTGTTAGTTCTTTCAAGTTTCATTCTTTTGATCTAGATTGTCAAGGATAAGTTATTTGAAGGTCTAGCAAGGAAAACTCTTCTGGTGACCTAGATTGCTAAGAACAGTATTCTTAGAGATTTAATAGGAAAACCCACAATCCGTTATCTTTCTATTGTTTCCGCTGTGTCTGCTTCTTAAATTTTCTATGTATACTATTTTTCTTTATCATTGCCTAATATATCCACAAACTTATCTATGCAACAAAGTTCACTCATCATCAGATTTATAATTACGCTTTTCAGTAGAAAAAACTAGTTGATAAAATTCTTGACATAAAGTAAATTTTTCATTTTAAACTTTCACGAATCATAATTAGGATCATAAAGGGTGACTATTCGAGTAGTATTAGTGTTGGAGTCTATTGTATGTTCACAAAATTACAAAAAAAATTATCAAAGAGCTCTAATGCAAGTATGATAGAGCCTAGTAGTAGAAACAACATAAATATCCAATCTAAGAATAATATGGAGTAACACTAACACACTTTGGCAGCAGCAACCACAAACAAATAAATCAAGTAAATCAACAATAAGCACACACTGATAATTTTAGCGTGAAAAACATAGTCAATGTGAGAAGTAAAAATCATGGATCGTCCAGACCAATAAAATAACTTCACTATAATCAAATATGAAGTACAAGAAAGTTACAATTCACAACTATAACACAAATCATGCATACTTAGCCAAAGTAGTAAAGTAACAAAACTTACAAAAATGAGAATAAAAAAAATGAAAATACCCAAAAATAACAGTTGTTCGAGCTTAATTTCTCCCATAACTATCCCTTCTTATTAATTGTTATGCTCTTTGACTTGGTCTTTGAACCAGGGTTGGTTTACTTCAAGTCGGTTCGGGTGATACCCGACCTTTGACCAAAAAATGTCCATAGCCTCATCGGTTTCGGCCTCTGGATTTTTGACATTATTGGTTAGGTCCAAGCTTGATGGTTTAGGACATGCATCTTGGGCCTTAGCATGAACAAGTACTATACTATCACCCTCCGAAATACAAAAAAAAAAAAAAGAAAAGAAAATACTACCACCATCTACTTATCCACACGAAGATGACAGTGCCTTTCATATGTAAATTTGTGATTAATGTTTTCAATTAAACAATGATTCAATTTGACCACAACCCTTAATATAAGTGGTAAATGGCATGAATTACTTAAGTGCCTAGTCCCATATTCAAATCTTGAAGGCAGCATATATGTAGAAAGGGATGTGACCATGTCAACCCCCCTTTCGAAAGGAGTATTCGATAAGGTTAAGAGATTAGTCTGGACTTGTCGAACCTAGGATACCATTAAAAAAAAACAATGATTCAATTTAAAAAAAAAATATTCGATGCACTTATAGAACCCTTCAAGTTTCAATGTAAAGGAATAAATTAATCCAAGTGCATAAGTACTATACTATTCAACTACAGTACTTGAATAAAGATGGAATATATTTCTTTCTTTATTATTAATTATTAATATTTATTTTTCTCCTAGACATGACAGATTACATTAAATATCAAATAGGATTCTCATCTATGAATAAGCATAAGCTTTTCTATACAATACATATATTTTAGTGGGAAGATGAGGCTTGGCATTTATTTAGTTAATTAGTTTAGTAAATTAACAAAATGTCATTTTCAACTTTCTCATAAATCACTAGGATCAAGTAACCTTCTTTTGCTAATTTTTTATGGTAGAATTAACTTATTTTAGAAGCAAACAAAAACCTCAACATGTATGATTACTTGATAAATACTTGGCCTTTTCCACCCCAATTATCATATGCCTCCAAACACCTTTAAAATGAAATCAAAACAATATTTTTTTTTAGTTCAACTTGCATTAAAAACTTCTCCACCTACATCATATGTTACAAAACAATCCTTCCCCTTTCTGAATAATGGTCCCACTTTTCCTCTCCACTGACCCAAAAAATTCAAAAAACAAAGAGAAAATTAAAAAAGGGGCCTCCCACTACATACAAATTTGGTCATCCACCACCAACCCCACCATAGAATTTAGAGAAAAAAATCATCAATAAGGCCATAGAAAAAATAAACACTTATTTTAATCATCTTCACCATGACATTGACATGCTGGGGTACCAAAGTTTTACTTATTAGCCATCACAATTACTACTTCTTTGAGGGAAAAAATAAAAAAAGAAAAGAAAAAAGAAACTAAGACTGTTAAATTAAAAAGAATAGCTAAACCAACTCCACATCCTTCTTTATCCAATCACAATTTGTAAAGTATACAAGAAAGTAGAACACCTCCCTTTGTCATGGCTCATAAAGTTGGCTGAGAAAAAAAAAATAAAGGATTGGGACCAAATTATCTTAAGGTGGAGGATTGTGTTGAACAAATAAATTCATCATCATGTGGTGTCTTTGTCACAGATAGTGTCATATAGATAGTAATTTGGTAGTTGAAACCATACACAAATGTAGAGACAAGGAAATGGAAAAAAAGTATTGTGTAATTTGTGTCTTTATTATCTTTTAGAAAAGTAGAAGATACACTAACATATATTTGTCTTATAATTATTCTCTTTAATTTTAAAGATAATGTTGTAATTATTTGTCTCTATTTGTATCATGCGCAACTACCGAATACAATTATAAATAAGTGTTTGTTGTAAATGGACATGGAAACAGGCCTAAATAGATCAGATTTAGACCATATGTATTAAGCCTAACGTATTATCTGTTGAAAGTTTTGTATTTTGCCTGACCTGTTTGAAAAATCTGACCTAATCTAAAGTCTGTTTAAAAGACTATTAAAAAATAAATTAAAAAAATTAATAAAAAATAAAAAATTATAATTACAAATAAATAATATTTTACAACATAAAAAAAACTTATGTTATAATCTTTATATATATATTTATTCAGTAATTATAAGTATTAATGATTTTTTATGTGGTTAGAAGATAAGAAAAATTTATTGATAAATTATACCACTTTAATTTATTTAAAATTTAACAAAATTATTTTTTAAATAATAAAATAATTATTATATTGTAATATATATAAATATGTCGGCCTGTTAGGCTTTATAGGCTTTACAGGCTTTACAAAGAGACTAAAACTGGCCTCTTTAAATTAAAAAATTTTTACAAAAATTTAAGCCTGATTTATTTATTAAATAGACCTAACCTACATTATGCCTAATTAGGCTAGGCTTAAGGCCTCTGTAAGCAGCCAACAATGTACCCTAAATTGATAATACAAATATTTCTAAAATACTTGAAAATGAAAAATTTTAGGTATTTCAAAAATAATAATATTCTAGTGATTTGATTTCAAATATATATTATGATTGAGATTTATGAATAAAATTACTAGTATTTCTGTATTTCTAAAATACTGGAAATATTCCAAAAATATATGGATTTCAAACTAATCAAGTAAAGCCTAGATCATATTGAATGATGAATGAATAGTATCAGCATAAAATAAGATGATGATTATGTCCAAATAACACTATTTGTATTTAAAAAAGAAAAAAATCTAAAACGGCGAGAATTATAAAGTGATAAAGTAAGAGGCTAATTACCGTTGAATTTATAATTTTTAACACATAAGTTTTACGATGTTGATTCAACAGTGATTAAACTCTCACTTTCGTACTTTATTAACTTTCTCACTTTAGAAGAGGATCGTGGCGTGGGTCGGTCGGTGTCTAACAGAGGATAAGTTTGTTGTGTTGTGTTGTGTTGTGTTGAGTTGTGGCATCTATGAATGGGTGTTTGATTCAGGCTTGATGAGTGAAGATGGGTCAGATGAGGGAGGCATACGGAAGATGGCAGAGGCAAGAGAAATAGGCATAATGCAAAGTGCCTTGGACTGAAGAAATTGCATGGCTGCTCCAACGTCTTCTTCCATCAATTTTGCTACTTGTTGCTCTGTTCCATCATTTGACCATTTCTCCCAAGCTTCTTCATTCTTCCCTCCTCCTTCTACTTCCTCACCCTGCTGTATTACACATACATTCAAGATTTTACGATATATTCCGATCAATAAATTCTATATTAATAATTTTTAAAAATTATGTATCATATATCATAATTTTAAGTGGATCGATACCTCGACTCCAGACAGAGGAACATCAGCTACGAGCTGGGCAACAGCGCCAGCACCACCTAGCCTACTCATGCTCAAAACCTGTGTATGCATCAAAATATCAAAACAAATTATTAAAATGACATGATTGATGCAAAACGTGTAGCACGTTGAAAACTTAGTGTAGTAGTACTATACTACTCCACAATATCCCAATTCAATTTAGACCTCATTGCACAAACGGAGCATAAGATACACGAGACAGTGTCAATCTATGAATGACATTGTAACTACTACTTAAAAAATTAGTCATTATAACGATGAAAGGTCACTAAGTCATTATGTGTGTCGATTCTTAAGAAATAGACATTTCCTGACAGCTTTAGAAAGAGATATAGGTATCTTGTATAGTAAAGAGAATTTCCATATAGATTTTAAAAATAAGAAATTTGATTTATTGATAGTAAATTAAATAAATTCATTTTACTCTTAAACATTAATGTATGTGAGCTCCAAAAAATAAAATATATAGTATTTATGTACATATGTTTTTTTATCATATAACTCACCTAAATACATAATATGCATAGCAGATATATTTATATAGCATGTAGATGAATGGGACCAAATTATCATTAGGAGATGCATAGTTTAGGGAAAAAAATTTAAATTCTTAAACATTTTATAAAAATTATTCTAATGTAAGATTTTCGGTGCTGAATTGAAATCAACACGTATCTCTCAATCTGACAGACCGATGATTAATTCGTAACCCCGACACTTGTTTAAGCAGACTAGTGAGCTGACTACTAGACCAACCCAACCCAACCCAAGTTGGTTTGTAGAACTACTATTTTTTAACTAACATAAAGAGTGTATTGATGGTTAAGAAAATAGCTTCTATTATAAATGAAGTATTTGCTTGCATTAATGAAAAGTTTTCATACCTTAACTTGGAGCCTTAGAAACTTGACATAATCCACAATTTCATCAAGCATGGCTGCTCTGTCCGTCTACAACAGCAGTTTCACAATATTTAATTAAGCAACTCAAAGATATTATTATTGAAGTTTTGAAAGTTGTAATAGCAATGCATAGAGAAGCTAAGCACAAACCTTGTTGATGCTGGGAACTAATTCCTGCAATGCCTTCATTCTTTCAGCAATTCTCTCACGACGTAACTGCAGGAATGATTAATGATTAAACATACATTGCATATGACTAAACCTAACAACATGCACCCTTTTTATTCTCTCTGTTCCTTTGGATCTAAATACAAGTAAAAGAAAGGTGACATTTTTATGAAAATGTCTAAATATGTGAAAATGATAATGGTAAACTATTGAATGGTGTAGTCAATATAATTCAACCGTTCACAATATCATCTTTACATAAAAATGTTTCTAAATAAGTTGTCAACATACCCTTTCAGCAATACTGTGAGGATCAGTGGCTTGGCCTCTTCTTGCTCGCACTCGGGGGCGAATTCCCGGTGGTTGTTGTGGCAGAGCAGTAACAGACACTGGATTTGGTGTTTGCTGCCTCTGAAATGGCTGCAATACAACCTCCCCATTAGTTACTATCACCACAATTTTATAGTATATATATAATTAATCAATTATGCTAGGAAGCCAATAAACTTTTGGCCAATAGTAATTAAAAAAAATAAAAACCTAATAAAATAAATTCATAAAAGATGAAATCCAAATAAATAATAATATTTTAGATTTATCAGTTAGTATTGGTTATCAATATATTAGTAACTTAAACTTTCTCATAATTAATTATATCATTTGTTACCGTCTTAGAGATAAAATCACTCCTATACTTCTTACTATCGGCTTAAAATTTTATACCTTAAAATTTTAAAGTTTAATCTTTATTTACCAAAAAAAAAAATTAAAGAATTTCAGCACAAAAGAAAAATATGTTTATGTAAAAAATTCATAGAAACCCAAAGACGAGCTTTTGTGTGAAGGGTGTATTAGTAACGTAATAATTCATATGTCAACTTAAGTGTATGTTTAGATAAAATAGCTAGGATCACGGCATCATTAGTAAAATTTTCTATTTTTTTTATTATGTTTTAAAATATCAAGTAAAGTGCAAATGTTACCTTGGAGCATTATATATTAGGGGTTGTTATAATAATGATAAATACTTTTCATTTGGAGAAAACAAATATTGTCAATGATTTGAGTTAGAGTACTCTAAAGAGCAAGTTAAGTACATTATTAGAATGGTAGATATTTAAATACAGATTACAAATGTATAGACTATGCAGAAACATGTGATATAAAAGTAATATCAAAAAATTAAAAAATAATAAAAAAAGGACCCACAAGGCCACAAGATATTTTTTTATTCTTATTTTTTATTTTCTGTAAATTTTGAAATTGTACGAGAGTAAATAGTAAATACATCTATCAGAATAGGTGATGTAAAGATAGATTTTTTAAATTATATGTATATATATGTAATTAAGTAGAGATTTATTTATATCTTATAAATTTAATTGGTTTTTTCCATTAATCACAATCATGTCTCACTTTATTCCTTAAAATGCAACCTAACAATATAATAGAGTTGCATGACCAAAATTAACATTGTGCTATATATATTCTTAATTCTCAACAAAACTAACCGAGAAGAATAGCAACTATTGCATTGCAAAAAGATTATTCTTTTCATATGACTATGTATCAAACAAGACACACATTACAGTCCAAATAAGAGAGAACGAAACACACTAATTAATTACAATATTTTAGGGTCCAAAAACATTTGATTAGTTTGTCATTTAATGTGACATTCTCATTCTCATTCTCATTCTATCATGCTTTATGCAGATAGAACCAATTCCCCTGAAAAGCTAACAAGGACTTAGCCATAGTACATGTTTGGCTTTGCCCTTAAGTCACTACTTATATATAATAGAACTTGTTAGAGACAACTCACTACTCATCAAGTGCAAGCAAAACAGATTCTAGATATTTCGCATTCATGCATAATTACAATAACATGAATACAAATTCATAGCATAAGGTGTTAGGACACATCAACATCCCCCTTGGACTGTGTTTTTCAAAAAATAATTGTTATATACATGACTTAATTTAGGGAGAAAATGATTGGATAATATTAAGATAAAAAGAAATTATTGTATCAAAATTTAGGAGTATACAATATGATCGAGTATTATTATAAAAAGAATCAAGAATTTCATATTAAAAAGTGTACACAATGAATCATATATATATATAATAGTAATTTGAAATAGTTAATTTTAGTACTTTTGTGTTTAAGGTGAGGTTTGAACTCGATATTTTTTACAATAGAAAAAAATAATATCATATGAATTATAATTTGTCGATAATTAATTTTTAGAGTTAATTTACATGTATCATTGTACACCTCTGTACACATCATTTTTAACATAGAAAAATATAAATATTAGCATAAAAAAATAAAATTTTTATGTTGATATTTAAATTTTTCGTGTTAAAAATAGTGTATACAGAGATGTATAATAATATATAGTATTACGATAATTTTTAATATAGATATATATTTTTCTCTAAAATTTTAGAAAAAAAAATGGTGAATTTAAGTTAGGGTCCCACATTATTGAAGGTGAAGAAGGAGCTTGAGAATTTCAAAATGTGCACATGCTAATTCCACTGACAAAATGACAAGCTCCCAAACGAAATAGAAATATTCAAATGTGTGACCCACGCGTTATGTATGTAAAGTCTCCCCATAATAATTGGCCCTGAGATAGAACATAGGGGTATGCCAATTTATATTATTTTATTTTTGTAATCATAATTTATAAATAAATGGAAGGAAAAAAACAGAAAAACGCGTTTTGCGGAAGGAGGGACAAATCCGGTATTTCAAACCTAAGTAGTCCTTGTAAGTACTCATCACTCTCTGATTGTTGAACTAAGCTGCAATCTGCATGCCTCAATAAAAAATTTAAAATGCTACATACTTAATTATTATGTTTATGTTGAAATGAAAAATACTACTAAATTCTATGGTCATGACTAAACAATAATGAGAATAGGAATGAATAAACTGATCACTAAATCGATTGGATGTAAGATAAAAATCGATTTTCGATTTAACGATTGAAAATAATTGGTAA
>JASCZI010241976.1:20495-34837 GCA_036250425.1 Stylosanthes scabra | reverse complement strand
TATATATATATATATATATATATATATATATATATATGAATAAGTGATTTTGACAAATCAAGTTCAACCAAATCATACTAAATAGAAGATTATTTCAATGTTAAATAGAATTTTATTATATCTTATTTAATTAATTTGGACTCAATTTCTATTAAATTTTTAAGTTTGTTAATTTCTAATTCTATCGATTCCATCAATGATTTGGTTTTTAGAATCTTGCTGAATACTAAAACTAAGTATAAAAATTGATTTGAGTGTAAGAGAAACAAAATCTTGAGTATTTATTTGTTAGTGATATGTGAGTGAATGAAAGAGAGAAAAGGCAATTATTCTGTGAATGGGAATATTGCTCTTGAGAGATTGAAACGGTTGATGAACATAAATATAAACAGCATCCAAAGCAAAGCCAGTAGAGAAGGTTCAAATTAAAATTGTGATTGAAGCCTCAAAACCCAACCGTGAGATCTTGATATATAGTTGAGTAATAAATATAAAAGTTGAAGGGAAAGCCACGCATAATAACCTTTCATTAAATATAATAATATAATATTAGGGAGTAGTAAATTAAATAATTATGGAGTATTCTATGTATTTATATAGTAAAGAAATGAATGAATGGCCAAGGATGAAGCACTTAATAATAGAAAAAGAAGACACATATGCAGAGGCATCTCATCTTTATATGCATTGTAAAGTCACCCAACTTTAAGTTTAATGTATTTTAATAACTTGTCATCATATATGTTTAAGGTAATTATTGAGTGAACAAAAGTGGCCCATTGGGCAGATGGATATAATTAAAGCATAATTTATCATTATTACATTATCATATCTTTCCCCATAATTATAGAAGGGTGAATAAAAGGTTTAGGGAAAAAAGAATATACTTTTATATTGTTTATACTTATAATTCTTTAAATATATATTAAATGTTACAAATAATATTTTCTATTATTATTTAAAAAAGTTATTATTTAATTTATTCTTCCATTAAGGAATAATTTCGTTACTAAAACACCTCCTATAGAATAATTTTGGACAAAAAGAAATAGTAGGTAGTCATGTCTATACCATTTTAATAACATTGGGTAATTTAATAATTTAGGAATGTAAAAAGCATATAAACAAAGTTGAAAGCAGCGGCAATAATAATAATAATAATATTCAGGTAAAGTTATACTTATCTATAATTGATAATAAAAATTATATATGATAATGTAGTTAAATATTTTAAATTATTTAATAATTGTGTATTATTAACTGTTTTCATCACTTATCGATAATAAGGTGAGTAATAAATTGCAAGTTGTTTATTAGTAATTTTTTAATGATTTAATATGTTTGATAAAATTGTTAGTTAACGATTTTAAAGTATTAATTTTATATAAAGTTAAATGCCCATAAGTTTGTATCTAATAGTAATCATGGATGGAAGATGAGATACCTGATGGTGGTGGAGAGGAGAAGAAGGAAGAGTGGGGCGAAGAGGTGGCTGAGTAGGAGGAGGAGGAGGAGGGGTATTATGCAACTGTCCAAACGCTGGAAACAAACCTCTCATATGCATCGAATCTCGATCCTACCATCATACACACAACACAAGACAAACCATGTAATTACCATCCAAATCAAAACAAACACATAAAAACCAAATTAAACCAAGATCGATCAACAAGAATATATGTGTTTCTCCAATTCTTATTGTCCTCTACAATCTACATACATAATTCATGCATACTTATATCAAATTATATTTAGTTATTTACCTCCCAAAAATAATGATACTATCGTTGCATGGCTAGATGCTTTAATTTTCTAGACCTATTGAAATTACACACACATATATATATGATATATCTATCTATCTATATGTATATACGCATCCAAATTAAAGCTAACAAATCAAATTATGGAGAGCCAAATGATGACTAAATCTCCATAGTTGATTTAATGGCTAATTTTATTTTATTTTATTACATGGCATTTTTAATCCGGTGCCACCAAGAATATAAGATGCCATGTATTCAACTAAAACATGATACTACTACTCTTTTAAATTGAAAACTAATTTGTTTAACCATTAATTAAATGTGTTTTGATTTGTTGAAATAGTGAAATATATATAAAGAGAGAGGGAGAGAGATACTTACAGTGATTCCAGCAGGAGAAGAGGAAGATGAAGAGCTACTACTATTATTATTATTATTGTTATTACTAAGACGAAGGTATTGCTGTTGTTGGTTGTTAATGGCGGCTTCAACATCAGAAACTTGTTCAGGAAAGCGTCTAAGGAAACCAGTTTGCTCTAAGTTCAAACCCAAAGGCATCATCCCCATTCTTAACCCATCCACAGGAACACCGCTTCCTACCGTGGATCCCAACTGAAGCACCATTGGCGGCATGGACCCCACTAATGTTCTACCACCACCGCCGCCGCCATACTCCGTTGGCACCGCCAAGATCTGCTCGAAGAAATCGTCTCCCAAACCCTCCGACCCATTATGATTATTGTTATTACTATTACCAGCCATGATTGATCGATCTCTTTCTCTTCTTGATCTCTCAAACTCTCTTATAAATGTGAATGTTTCAGATTAGCTGATGATGAACAAACAAAGAATATAATAGAGTGATTGTTATGGGCACATTTTTTGTGTTTTGTTTTGAGAAGCACGAAGAGAGGAAAATAAGGTAGTTGTTTATGTGTGTCGTGTTGATTTGGGTGAATTGAACAAAAATGGATGGAATTATTGGTTCCAGTTGCTGTTCACAGCAGTTTCCAATGAAGTTGTGGTGGCAGTGTGTGTGGGATTTAAGAAGAGAGACGACACAAAAAGGAAGAAAGGGTGGTGTTGGGTTGTGGGAACGGGTTTCAAAGTTTTGAGGCTTTTTTTGGTTTTTGGTAATAGTTTGAGGATGGAGAGAATGGTATGGTTCAGTGCGCTCTGCCCTTTAAAGGCACATACAACAAAACCATTTAGAGAGAGAGAGAGTCTTTCTTCCGTGCACGCACGCGCTCACCATTTCTATTTTCATTTGCATCCAAAAATTTTGGGCCAATTATGTGATCTATTTAATTTTTATTCATAGTTAGTTTTACTCGCTCATGTTAGCAAAATAAAAAAGTACTGCTTTCACACAAAATATTAATTCGTATATATTGGTATATAAATATATGTATTTTTTAAGTTCTTTTAATGTATATTTTGTATTTCAATGTATATATTTTATTCAATAATTTTATAAAATCAAGCGATTTATACAACCAAGTCCAACAAAGCTCCACTTATTCACGCGCCATTTCTATAACAAACTTTAGTGTCTTTTTCCTAATAACCAACCACACCGTTTTCGAAATCCTAATAACCAATCACGTCAACTTCGCTCTTTTCCTCATTTTATTCTTCTCTATTATTTTCTATTCTTCCTTTCGTCACTAATCTTTTCATTCTTCATTCATTTTATCTACTCAACAATCAATTTCTTCTTACATTCTTTTTTTTGTCGTCTATTTTTACACACAATGACCATCGATTTTGGATCTGATGCTGCAACAGAGCAAATCACGCAGGTTTTTGAAGTCAATTACGCAATCTAGCTGGTTTAGGTTTTGAATCAGTGAAACATTTAATTAATCTGCTTGATTCGTGCGTTTCGCCGTTCATATTGATAGAATGTACATCGATATTGGTTGTTGTTTTAATTTCAATCAATGTATGTTGTTTTGTTGCCTTTGAATCAACGTGAATCATTTTCGTTGCTTCACTAAATCCGGTTCGGTTTGAGGCTCAAATTCGGTTCTGTTTTCGTCACTCTTGTTCTGTTTCATTTTTTTTTTAAATTTACTTCGTTTATTCACAAAATTCGTTTTTTTTTTTAAATCACCATTTGGTTTATGCAGTTTTTGTGTGATGTTGATGAGGAGTATATTCCAAAGATTGGAATGACTTTTCAAACTGTTAATGAAGCTGGCTTATTCTATAAAGAGTATGCCAAACGTGCAGGCTTTTCTACTAAAATAAAGAACTCAAATAGGTGCAAAGAGACCAAGAAAATAAAGAATCAACTCATCACATGTAATAGAGAAGGGAAATGGACATCTAAAGTTCCTTCTATTGAGAAGACGAATTTGAGAAGACGAATCCGACGTGTGGTGCAAACTGTCCTGCACGAATTTATGTGCATGTAGATAAGAAGGTTCGACTTTGGTGTATTTCAAAGGTGTTCTTCATCATTCACATCCATGCTGCCCGGATCAAGCTCAGATGTTAGCACAACACAGGGAGCTCAGCCTGGATGTCCGTCGTATGATAGAAAATAACAATCTATCCGGTATTAGACCACGTGAAACCTATCAATCATTTGTGACAACTGCTGGTGGTACAATGAGTTAAGCTTCATTGAAAAGGATGTCAGAAACTACATCATTAGGGAGATTCGGAATGTGACTGAAGAAGAAGATGCAAAAAAGCTTGAAAAATACTTCTTGAGAATGAAAGAGAAAAACAAAGACTTTTTTTATGAGATTGTACAATATGGTGATAACAGAATTAAGAATGTGTTCTGGGCCGATGCAAGGAGCAGGACTGCATATGAATACTTTGGAGATGTTGTGTCATTTGACACAACCTACAAAAAAACTGGTTTTGCATTTTTCATTTGTTTTTTTTCTATGAAATCCGGTTCGTTTTTCGTTATAAACATATTTGCTTTTTTCATTTCGTTTTCTCTTACAAATCCGGTTTGTTTTTTGTTTGTATCACTTGCTTTTTCATTGCAAACAGGTATGATTTGGCATTTGCTTCTTTCGTTGGTGTGAATCACCATGGGCATTCTATACTTCTTGGATGCACTTTGATGAAAAACGAGGACACCGAATCTTTCAAATGGCTATTTGATTGCTGGCTTCGTTGCATGGGAAGGAAGGAACCGAAAGGAATTATTACCGATCAATGTCCATCAATGCCGGGCGCCATCGAAGATGTATGCCAACAACGATTCATAGGTGGTGTATTTGGCACATTATGAAGAAGATTCCTCAAAAATTAAACGGATTCAATGGACATATTGAGATTGAACATGAGATGAGTTAGATTTATATGTATTCTTGACTCATACTCAGCAGGACCTCTATTATACTCTTTGCGCGTGGGAAAGATACGTGATCAACTTTAGCTTTAGGAATCAAGACTTGGATGGGTGTAGGTTCAGGCTCATCATCTGAGCTTGAAGAAATGTCAATTACTTCTTGTGTTAGGTATATGGGTCTGGGAAAAGATAAACAATATAAGTAAACAGAACTGGATTTTGAAAGAAGGGAGAAAACAAATAACAGAACCATATTTTCAAAAACAAAAGAAGACAAAATTAATAGAAACAGGATATGGAATACTTACATTACTTCAACGACGGATTAAGTTTGGACAGGTCTGCCCTCTTCCTCAAGATGTTGTTCTTCATCCGCGGAAGGGTTCTTTTCCTCATGAGGATGTTGAGGTTGAGGAGGTTGTTCTTCTTGTTGTGGTTGTTCTTCTTCAGCTTTAGGGATCAAGGGAAAGAATACTCGGCTGGGTGTAGGTTCATGCTCATCTTCGGAACTTGAAGAAATGTCAATTATTTCTTCTTCCGGATGAGGTTGCTGAGATGGTTGCTCTTCTCGATGAGGAGGTTGCTCTTTTTGTGGAGGAGGTTGCTGAGGAGGTTCAGGCACCAGGCTGCGTCAATAGAATGCATATAAATAATCCGAACCGGATTTTTAATGTAACATGAAGACAAAAAAATAAAGAAATATAAACATATTGAATTGATAGTTGAGATGTTGTGATGGGAGGGCCATCAACAATTAGATTGTCACTGTCATCCCTTCCAAGGCTAACAGTGGCAGAACTAAGCATTATGGCGTTCTGTTCATGTTCGGAAGACTCTATTGGACCATCTTCGTTGGGCTTTTTTCCTTTCTTGATGTTCCTCTCTTCCTTTTCTTGTTATTTTCTTTTCTTTATACCCCTGACAGCTTCAGCAAGAGTAGGTTCTTCATTTTGATGCAACCTGAGCAATAGAAGCGGATTTATGTTACTAACCGAATCGGATTTTCTAAAATAAGTTAACCGAATTCTGAAACTTACTCAGCAACAGATCCCTCCGTAAGGAGCTGGGAAAGGTGAAGTGGCTCATTTCCCTCATACATTTCTTCTGTTGCATTCATTTTGTGCTTCCTTTTGCCTTTTTTTCATCCCTATCCGGATTTAGTTTAGTGTTTTGTTTTCTTTGTATCAACTCCTCAAATCTAGTTTCCTCCGAATCTGATTTTGAGTATGATTCATCAGAACTAGATGATTCTTCATATTTTGATTCAGATTATGATGAGGCATTCCTTTTGGGGTTCTTCTTCTGGAATCTATCCTTCTCATCTTTCACTTGTCCAGTTTTTACTAGTCCCTGAAGTAGAAACACATTCAGATATTTATAAAACATAACAGAACCGGATTTTAAAATACAGACATCACTGGATTTACTTACTGCAGCATGGCGTTTTTCTTCCTTCAATCTCTTCCAAAGGGTGCTACCATTCTAATACCTAATCCATGGAGGCTGCGCTTCAGGTTCCTTTGCGTTCTTTCCGAAGTAAGTCACGTGGAAGTAAATTATCAACATAGCATAGCAGCACCCATTGATCGACTTTGTGTTGTGTAGCATAGCTTTCTTTACCTCCTCAAGGAGGAAGTTATGCACATGAAGTGCCCACTTTCTTCTCCTGGTGTTCTCTACATCGAATATGGTCAGGAGAGCTCTCGGCGTAACGTTTGCAGCGGATGTGGGCAGTAGGAAGCACTGTTGTATGAATAATACAAAAGCTCTCATGAACAACCTCTTGTTCTCATCTGTGTCAAAAGGTGTGTCCATTACTAGTTTTGACAGAGCTGCTTGTGTTTTTCCTTTGAAAAACTTGTGTGCAGCAGAGTCTTCCTCATTTAGTTCTTTAGTAATGACCTTTTCATCAAAAGCTTTACCTGAAGAAAACATAACCAGATTTGAAATGAACAAATAGAACCGGATTTGAAATGAACAAATAGAACCAGATTTGTAAAATGACATTAAGAAGAGTTTGAAATACCTGTTGAACTGAGTCCAAGTGCATTCCCTATCTTGTGTGTGGTGATTTCCACTTCTCCTGCAATGGCGTGTATTGTGTTGTCATAGATGTCATAACGCTTGATAAGCTCTTTCAAGACTTTGTGCTTCAAGTAATAATTTGGCAGATTCGATAGTGCACCAAATCCCATTTCTTCCACCAACGCTCTTTTATCTCTGTTTTCTTTTCTGTTTAGATACTCGAAAATCACTGCAACCAATTTAGGTGCACACCTAAATTCATGACCTTCCTGCAATAAAAAAACTGAAATGGATTTAACTCATAAACAGAACCAGAAATAAATGAAATACAGACGTGAAAGTGAGCAAAGTGTGTTAAAGAAACTTACATCCTTCTTTTGTTTGCTCATCTTCTTTGTATGTGTTTTATCATGTTTAGGAGCCTTTCTTTTCTTAGAGACGAATTCATTCACCATTTTCCTGTGAATTTCAAAAATAGAATGTAAACCCTAACTAACCCAAACCGGATTTTGAAAAGATTTAAGAACATATCTAAGTAAGAGTGCTGAATCGTTAAGCAAGGTCAACAAGAGAATGTAAACCCTAAATCGAATCGAATTTCGAAGATAACTCGAAAGATTACTAACAAAATCATGAACCACGAAGCAATATCAATGTTCATAATGTAAACCCTAAATCGAAGTAAACTAACGCAGATTATGATTGAACATAATGTAATCCCTAAACGGAAGTAAAGTAATGTAGATTGAGAAGAAGTTAAACCATATCTAAAAGATTTAACACTAACCTTTTTTTTCTGTTTCTCGATTTCGTTTCGATTTTCTGATCTTGGTAGTTTTCGCTTCGATTTTGCTTCGGTGTTCTTTGATTTTGAGTTTGACGTTGTTGTTTTTGAAAACCGCTTAGAAAATGAATAGAGTAGAAGGCGAGACATTTCATTTTTGAAACGGTTTTCAAAAAGCGTGTGTTTTTAGGTTGCGGAGAGTGGGGTTTCTGCGTGTTTTACACGCGCCAGATGAGAGTGGGGAAAAACGACTTGGTTGGGACTTGGTTGGTTAAATAGGAGTATGTGTAGCATTATTGCATTTTATAATACGAGTGATAATTTGGTTTGACTTATCTCACCTCAAATGGGGCGTGTTTTTTCAACAATTGAATGAGTATGGAATGAGTTTGAAAATACCCATTAAGATTTTATTTGGGTATGGAGCGGGTATGAATAATGGTTGCCCAACCTTATTATCCGCCATGTCCCATCTCGTATATATATAAAAATGAGGAAAAAAGATGTGACTTTTGCAAAATTGTATAACTTCACCGTGTCCTTGACTTTTGTGAAATACTTAACAACTCTTGACCTTTGAGAAAATGATACAATCAAGTCCCTCCATTGGTTTTACTTAACTAGAAGAAACAGAAACTACCAATAGAATTTCTTATAAAATCACTCTCATAATAAAAAAATGGAAACCACAAAGATTTTATTTAGCAGCTACATAAGCAATTTTCATTTTTTTAAGCTGAGTCAAACTAGTAGATGAGCTTGATTATATTAGGTATTTTACAAAAATCAGGGTGAATTTATTCAATTTTTAAAAAATTAGGGGTATAAATGTTCCTTCTTATAAAAAAGATTTAGTTTATATTTTTAGATATTTAATAATATTTATATGACTGTTTTGGTAATTTTAGTTTAGAAATACTTTGAAATTAATTTTTTTTTGGTCTAAGACTTTTAGCTTAAGACTTTCATGTTATTATCATGTCGTAAACAATGATTTATTATTTGTATTTAATTATGTGTCTGAAACACTTTATTAAATAATAAATCTTATTGAGTAATTCAGTTTAATTTGTTTATGTTATAAATACTCGCCATAGATTTTGGATATGAGACAGTATATATATTTATGGGTTTGGGTATGAAAGCAAAAGCTAGATACCTGTGAGTAATGCCGCAAATGGATGTTCAGGATCGATATAAGTATTTGAATACTCGCCTCTATCTAACCTATTGCAATTCATAGAGTGACTAATCTAATGGCGAATACATCTAACATAGTTGTAGAAAAAATAACAATATTTTATATTAATTACTTGAATAGTTGTATGAGTAAACAATTATGTAAATATTTTTAAATTGTCAATATATCAAAATTAAAACTCATTATTTGATATTGAATTGTCTACTACTAAAAACAAAATTAGTCAATCATTAGAAATTTCTCAAAGTGAAAAAACATTAGAGAAGGCAGAAATATAAAAAATAAAATAGGGAGGAAGGGGCATTAGAAATCTCCCTAAACTAATGTGATACTAAACCTCAATTAAAATAGTTTGGTGACTTTTGCCACCTAAAAGTTTTAAAATTTTCAAACTGCCGCAAAAAGAAGGCATCAAACTTAAGGATGAGACATAATGGCGGTTAAAAACCTTCGTAAAAATATATAGGCACAATATTTTTATTTCACGGTTATCCTGTTTAAAACCACCACGAATCCGTTTGATTTACCCACGTCGTTAAAAATGGTAGTTAGAGAACCACCACCTAATTGTTTAGTGTCATCGACTGTTTGAACATTATTCATACTTTTCATTAATGGATTTTCTTTTTCACCGTTGAAGTTTCATTATCGAACACAATACATAATTTTTTGACTTGTAGGCATTTGGATGGTGAAATTATCAATCTATAGTTTTAAAACTTTCGGTAAGAATCGCACTTAATTATAATTAAGCAAGAATGTGTTATTTTCGTAAGTCAATCACACTCCAATTTTTTATCATTTTTATTTATTTATTTTAATCACATGCAAAAATAATGTATAATACGACTCAAGGAAAGGTATCATCAAAGATACCTGGAAGATTGAAGTCCTGTTTTCTTGTTGTGCGATATGCCCTTTGCATTGGCAACCATTGGACCTCATGCCACTGCTGCCATCGTTTCGGTACCATTACTGAATATTAGAAGTGGTGGTGGCGGCTGCTGTTTGCGCATCTCAATTTCCATCATCATGTCTGCATTCATCATCACATCAGGAACAGAGGACTTACAACCATGGTGATTACGATTTTACCTTCCACCATTAGCAGGGGAGTAATGTGGCGATTCCATGGAAGTGATGTGGTAATTTAACCCACGACTCTTAGACAGCAGCGATTGCTCATGTTTGCTCTTCACATCGTGATAACGCCACCTTCGTTTAGCGTAATTCTCCTTCATTGTGATTATGTTGTCCCTGTCGCGAGGATGTCGATCCTAGCGCTGCTCCTGTCACCGTCGTTGACATCAGCACTTGTTAAACGCCGCTATTGAAGACCTCTGCGTGAAGAGCTACTCCGTCCTCCGTCTTGTGCCACTTCAATTTCAGTGGCATGGGTGGTGATCTCTGCAACGCTAAATTTCTCATTCTTCCACATTGTTCCAGCAAATCTTTGGCAAAATCAGCCACACATTCAACTAAAATTGATGGGGAAAAGCTATGTCGAATATATCACAATCTACACGTGGATTTCAGTGAGTCCATTATCGGAACTACATTGTAGAACGGCGAGAGAAAGCACTTGAAACCTATAACAATCTTTGTACCTCCAAAGCACCTCTAACATCCCAAAATCATCCGGCTAAGACGGACCCCTCAATAGCCGTTGATTTTATCGAACATTGGAATTTCATCCCCGACAAATTGAGTTCCTTCCGCCATAGAAGGCTCTATGTTAAAGATATAATCATTTATGTTTCCTTCTCTTATAAGCTTCAGCTTTTAGAAGAGGTGGTTTCATGACATGGTATGTATCCGAGCATGTGACTTAAAGGTCTAGAGTTCGATCCTTATTGAATCCCAAAAGAAAAAATTAGCATAAGGGAAATAAAAGAGAGTGAAAGCATATGTAAAGATTTACACAAACTCAAAATAATAATAAAAAATAAGTATTGCGTGACAAGGCGTGTTAGAGAGTATAACCATTCATATTGCCTCCTCCTATCAACTTAAACTTTTGAGAGAAATTGTTTAATGATTCTCTCAATGAAAGCACCAAATGATAGACATGTTAATATGTTATAACAATTTCAGCTCAAATACACAAAAGAAACAACTGAACAATAGCAATAATAGAATTGAATTATTCGAATCAACAGAAGTTAAGAAGAAGAGGGTATGAGTATATCTATAATCTGAAAAAGATAAATCAACAATGAATTCTCATTTCGAGTAAGAGAGATCACTCCTCAATTTAATAATTTATAACTTTCTTACCTATTACAATAATGTAACCCTTATTATTATACTATTTTTCTTATCAGTAATACTCACTAATACCTAAATAGCCAATTATTTTCTTATTACTATATTATATGATCGTATCAAAGATAGATGGAGTTTAGAGATCTTCATCACAATCACATATAAGTACAGAAGTTAGCCAAGCTAATTCAATTTGGATTCTAAAATTTCATTTGTGTACTAAAATAGTTCCACCTAAGTTTAGAAATGGAACTCATGTTAATCCTTAAGATAACTTACATCACTAAAATGTTAACGCCATACTGATGTGGTTGGACGGTTGCCGTAGTGAATATCCAAAATGACGTTTTATGATTGATGTTCAAATTAAGTTGAAACGACATCGTTTCAAAATGTATTTAAAGGAAAATTTTCGCTTGAGTGCTAATTCTAAATACCTCTAATTTCCCATTTCAACTTAATTTGAGCTTCATTCATAAAAAAAAAAAAAACATTATTTTTTATATTTACGATCACAATTGTCCATTTATATAAGCATAATATTAATATGGATATGATGGAAATTGTCTCAAAGACTAATGCGAGTTACGTCTTTAAACTTGAACAACTAAATAGTGTTAAAAAACTTCAGAAACAATTTTAATTAGTAAACATGTAAAATTTTAGGAATCATCAAATTAAAAATTAACTAAAAGTTAACCATTTGTCCTTTTATGTTTATATATTATTCATTACAAGATGAATGTCCTTCGGCAATATCGGACTCCGAAGGCGCCGCCTAGAGATGACGCCACAAGAACAACCAAAAGAAAAATCGCTGCCCTCACTCGAAAACAAATTGAGCTATAGGCATCAAGGTAAGGTACCGAGAAACTATACTGCTCAGAAGCGGAATCTAAGGAATTGGTTTCAAGGTAAGAATAGCGTGATTGACTGATAAAAAAAGATAAATCCTACTGTTCATATCCGACCAAAGAAGCCCAAATCCTTAGAATTTGGGCCAATGCATAGGAGCCCAATACGCCTCAAAGCAGAGGACCAAAGACACAAACAAGTCCATTTCAGGCCCTAACATCGGAAGGACGACATCCAACCCACACTACCTGACCCGACCTAATCTCGACCCGACCCGACTTGGATAAGTGATACTTGTGCTCCAAATCCCATGTTCCTCAGGCGAGCCACTACCACCTATGAAGACGGGAATTGGGTGGTATTTCCTCCCTATAAATACCCCAACCTCGTCAGGTTTGATGATCCTATGCTCACTCAACTCTACTAAAACTCTGTTGAAACTCTGTCTGATATAGGCATCGAAGTGTTTTGCAGGCTCTCATCTTCGACAATTTGACAGTGAACGATCCATCGGACTTGAAGACTCAGCCCAATCCCTCACTGATTGGGCCCAAACCGGTTCCTCATTTCACCCCGGAACACCTATATATCTATGAATATTATTATCTCTATATATACTACAGAATACAGATATACCATCATTTACATGTTCATTATCATCGTTATCGTTTTTATTATAAAAGGTGGTGTGTAGATAGATTTTAAAGCAAGAAACAAAAACGTGGTGTGAAAATTTCAATATGGGAGTTACGTAAGTGTTTAAGAAACGAAAAACTATTAGAACTTTTAACGTAATCAGAGTTATGTAGGTGCTTATTAGCTAGAATTCATTATTATTTTTTAGGTTAGTTAGGGAATAAAACTACTAATCAACTCAACATTGAGGACAAACTATGGATTTTCACTACTTATAGAAGGATAATAATGATAATTTTCTTTAATTTTACCTCATTTTTGTTGCACGTAACAATCATTTATAAAATTTGATCTTTATCATCAACTGAATAAGACGTGGGAAAGATGTAAAATGAAAGTAGTGGTTTACAAATCATCACCGATTAAAGGAAACTTAAATAAGTTATATTGATCGTTTTTGTTTTAAATAATCTTTATGTCATTTAAAAATATATTTTATTAATTTTTGAACTAAATTATAACTTAAAATTAATTAAAAACCTTTTTAATGATTATTATTCTAGGAACTTTTTTTTGTTACAATATTTTATTTATATATATTTTTTTGACAGTATAGTATTTTTTTAGATAATAAAAAAGTGAAATATCAAAACATATATCTAAAATAAAACGTGTGTCCTTATGATAATAACCAAGATTGTGTGAATCTAATTAGTCATTGAATAGTGGGATAATTGGTTTAAAAGTTTAATTGTTAATCGTGATCGAATTGTGGTAGCATTAATTTATTTAAATATATAATAAAATTACTTAAAATATAATATACTTAAAAAAAAAAGAAAAAAATCACTTTTTCCTTTTTAAAAATTGGATCGATTTAACGATTCACCAATTAATTATAAATTTGATCATTTTTTCATCAATTTTCTTTAATTTAATTTTTTGTTAAAACCGAATCGATTAATAGATCGATTTTGATTAATCTAGTTGAACGGACCAATCTGAATCGATTTTCAGAACCATTTATTATTTAAGGAAAATTTTGTTATGCCACTTTTGAATTTGGGGGCATGGTATGAAATAGATCTATATTACTTTTAGTTCGTACTTGTTCATGAGTCTTTCAGCACAATATAAAACTATTAATGGACTTATTTAGGCTTTTATTAGCAATAAGTTTTTTACTTCTCATAGTATATTTCCTAAAAGAAAATAAAATATCCCTTGAAATCGTGGAACTAGTTTCCTTAAAACCGTGCAGAATATCGCAAATACCGTAATAATTTGGTAGTATACTACTACAAATATGCGATTTGTCATTTCCATCATTGAATCAAAGGTGTGTGTATATGGTTGTCTTATTAGTTATTAAATAGCTACTTGAACATTTTACTATATATATCTTAATACATCAGTTTTTTAATTAATATACAAATTTATTTTAAATCCAAATAAATGTATCGTATTGTTATTGTTGGATTCTCTGGTTTT
>JASCZI010241976.1:9569-20388 GCA_036250425.1 Stylosanthes scabra | reverse complement strand
TTTTTTTTTTTTTTTTTTTTTTTTTGTGCTCTAATAGAATTCTTCTAGTATTTTGTTACAGTTTTCTCTTGTGCCTTAATAGAATTTCTTTCTGTACTCTATTAGAGTTTCTAATACTTATTTAGAGTACACAGCATCTTGTAAAGGCTTGTTTGAAAATATGCTTATTGGAAGACTCTTTGTTGATAAATATATTTCATCTTGTACAAATGGAAGCTAATTTTAAGATCATTTGGAGCCGATCTAATAGTTTTTCTGCAATGACCTCTCAATTTACTGAGGTGGAAGACGCCAGCGGTCAATTGATACCGAAAAAGACATGAGAATATTTTGCAAGGAATTGTTAGGGTTTGAGGAGACCCTGACATTCCATAAACTGAAAGGGATCGACATATCCTACTCTCCGATAATAGTTTTATCTTTGAAACCAACAATCGATCTCGAATGGTGAAATGTAAATTAAAGATTTTGATAAATGGTTTCTACATAATCCTAGGGATACTACAGTAAAGCTATCTACAACTGTCTCTCATGCACCAACACGAAGCCGCATCACCTCCAAATGATTCGTGCTTCCGTCATCGAGATCTAACTTTGAGTTTCAAAGTACTACATTTCTTAATATTCTTTTAAGTTTATTTAATATTTACATCTTTAGTTTTTGTGGAAATCCCACTTTTTCTTTTATCGTGGTTGTTCAAGTTGGAACAAATTCTTATGTATTCATTTTTTCTATTCATTGAAATGAAATACAATTGTATTTGATAAAAAAAATTATTTTTTTGCCTCCCAAGTAAGATGTCCCAAGTAAGATGTGAGTCACTTATGTTAAGATTCAATATAATAGAAATAGCTGGCTGATGGAAAATGACGACTGGCCTAATAAATAATTAACTATGAATAATAATCAAGTTTTTTAGATTATTTTCATCTATGTTGACTTTGATATATCGTTTGTATAGTTTGTTATCCGCCAGTTAAATTAACTTAAATAATGTTAGTAGGGAAAAACTGGTTTCTTTATTTGTCAATTACATACCAATTTCGGTTGGTTTTAGTAAAGTATCTATACCTAACTACTCTACCTAGTAAGAGAGAAACAGAAACGATATATCCAGCAAAAATTCTTTGCATGTTTCATGGGCTTCTAAGAGAGTGCACTACCTTTAATTTATTATCACCTCATATGTTATAAAAAAAATAATAGTTTTAATTTCGATTTAACTTTCAAAATTTTTAATATTACAATTTTAAATGAATTAACCTGTTTTATTTAATTTTTTTATTTAACCTAAAATTAGTTATCAACATTTGATTATATATGAGTTTATCTTAGCTTTATTTCAAGCTAAAATTCCATTTTATTTAGAAAATTATATTAATAAAGAACGATCGACTTTCAAACTTTTTTTAGTTAGTTCTAAAAACACTTATACCATCTCATAAATAATCTCATTTACAAAATTTAAGTTGTTTGGTACTATAATTGTTTTAAGAAGAACAATATTTGTACTATTATTTTTTTTGAAAATAAAGAATGACACAAACTTATTGAATATATAAAAGTGTACATAATTAAATTTGCCCTCGAAAAAAGGTACATAATATAATTAAAAAAAATGCATATTCCCATGTATATTGGTCATATAGAGACACGTAGTGAGAGAGAAAAATTATGGTGTGAGTTTTTTTTTATTTTTTATATTTGCAATTAATGAATATATATAGGACAAAAAAAATATTGTAAATAAACATCCTTCTTTGCATTTTAAAGGAGAAGGTCCTCCTACAACCATAAAGCTATATTAGATATGCTCTAATTAGAATTAGGTCCATTAAGGGATTTTAGGAGGATAATTAGTATTTATTTATGTGAGTAGGTCGGTATTTAAAAAAGAATCGATAATAACTTTTTTAATATTCTTCTTTTTCTCTTTAAATTTATTTTTTCTCAATCTTTGTGTATTCATCACTTCATTGATTCAAAAACATGGATTCCTAGCAAAATGGAATAACTTCTAAACTCAGAATAATTCCCTTGGTAGAGTTAAAATGGTTCCAAAATATAACATACAATAGAATTTCATATATATATACTCTTTCCAAATCCATCCCCTCCCCCCCTTTTTCTTTCAATGTTTATGATGATCTTAACATGTCATATGTCATGTATGATCTTCATTCTTCAGTGCCTGGTCCCTCCTGCGGCTGCTGCTGCTGTTCACTCACAACGGTTGCCTTCTCAACTGTTGAATCCGGTTCCTTCTTAAGCTCGCTTTGAAACTCGTCTGCTGCCTGCACCAACATTTCAAATGAATCACCAATCACCAATAATTAGTGACATTTTTCTTTCGTCGCTAATTAGTGATTGGATTTAGCGACGGAATCCGAACTAGAATCCCATGTTTCTAGGTTGGTATCTAAATCATTTTACCAAAAGCACGACTAATATAATCCTAAGATCCTATAAGAAGATTAGAGTTTTCCCAACAAAGAAGAAAAATTGTGATACCTGCCACCTTATTATCATCCTAAGAGATGATGTAATAATAAATGTTAAATTACATTGTGTAAATTCTGTATGTATATATCCAAGAACTTTAGCAGGTAGGAATATTGTGAATGCAAATAAAGACATTAGTGATAAATTTTGAGATAGCCAAGTTTTTATAAAGATATGCAGGTCTTATTTCTAGGCAATGTGCTAAGAAATTGATAATCAGAGCGTAAAACTTTTTGTAGGATTGAATATCTATAAATAGTTAGGACTAAAAATTAGGACAGATTTTAATTTTAGTAACATATTATAATTCAGTAGGTTTAATATAATTTTAATAGAATTCAATCTTACAAAACCTATCTTGGCAATATGTCTAAATGATGTGAGAATAGCTATAATTTCCAACACAATACTGGAAACAGAGCACACACCATCAATCTAATAAATCTCACTTATATGTAGATCATCTACTAAAGAGATAAAAATTTAAAGACATATAACATCTATAATTATACATTTATTACATCTAAAATTACTTAATTATTCCAACCACAAAGTTAACATTATACATGAGTTGTTTACTACAAACCTTTACCTTAATAATCCCATCATGTACAAAGAAAAGAGAAAGCTTGCGTTGGAAGAGCAAAATTATAAACAAAACTTTGTTAAATCTTCTTAGATATAGATAATTATCAATGAGATTGGTCAATTGAAAAATTGGCATTATTGTTACAATAGAATGTTACAAAGGAGAAACCCACGGTGTATGAATAAATAAATAAATAAATAAGGAACTAACCTGTTGGAAGCTCTTAAGGGTTTTCCCAAGGTTGCGACCGACCTGAGGCAAGTTCTTGGGACCGAAAACGAGGGCAGTAACGCCAGCAATGACCACTAGCTCCGGCACGCCGAGGCCGAACAAGGCGTTGCAGGTTAGAGGCTTACTGTAACTATTTGTAGCTCTTCTTATACTAACCATGTGAAGTTTGTTGAAGAGATGAGAGTTAGAGAAGGATAAGGTGGAAGGGAATGAGGAAAGAGGAAGAGGAAGAGGCCTAATTGGTGTAGAAGAATAAGAAGAAGAAAGGTTAGTAACAGATAAGGTGGTTATTACTGGCATTATTATGTATGTGATGTAATTTGCTTCAGGTTTTTTCTCATCAACAATGCAATGGAATGTGTTTTCCTTTCTTTTTTCTTTTATGTACTTATCTATGGATTCATAATACAACAACGAAAATATTTTGTATGCTAGCAGAGCAAATAAATGTTTTTACTCTATTTTATTCAGTAAATGATCAAAAGTTAACAAAAAATATTTTAGAATGAATAAAAATACATAAAAATTCAAAGTGGCAAAATTACATCTAAAGATAATTAATTAAGAATAAAAGTGATCTTTCATGTATACTTTTGTCCATTATTAATTAATAATGAATAGACAAAAGTACGTACATCATATCACTTTTGCTTATTATTAATTATCTTTAGAATATAATTTACGACTTTAAATTTTTTATGTATATTTTTTCATATCAAAATCTTTTATAAATATTTTTATTTGGTTATTCTTATTTTATCCGGCCTGAGATTAGTTTTTATTTTATTAATAATTTTAATGCCTAGGAAGAAGACAATTAATTGATTAGGGAGTAAGGGAATTGACTTACTTTTCTCTAGAAGAATAAATATAGGAAGGCAACTTTTGATTAATATAGTGAATAATTTGTAAAATCTTTTATTTTTGGTAAAATTTAGGGCTTAGTATTTTTTTAATAGAAGAACAAACTTCTATTCATAAAAATCTCTAAAAGACACTTAGATATCGTAAAAAAAATACTAAATCTATATTAAAAAGACATAAATATCTTCTATGTGAAAATATAAATTGAAAGACACAATATTCCATTACAAAGAATCTTAGAGAGCAGAAATAAGGAAATTGAACCATCAATTTTTGTGATAATTTGTTTTTAGTTTGTGATTAGATAACGGATTGTAAAATATTGTGGTACACTAGATTGGAAAATGAAAAATGCCCGAAAATGTGGAAGAAATTACAGAAGAGGGCCAAATAACAGCATCAATGAGAATATTGGTTTCATTCTGTGGATATTCTTTTCTGCAACGTTGAATTTTATTTTGATGGCTAACTTTATCCGATGGCTGACGATGTTTTCTTTTTTAAAAAAATTTGTATATTGATGCTAACCCCATATTTAAATAATCATGCTAGTAACTATGATAACTAAATTTCTCACCGTTAGACCATTTCCAATGTGTTTTAGAAAATGAATTAATTCATTAGTAACAATTGAACATTTTAGACCAACATAACATTTATCATTCATGCAAAGTTAAAAAAATAAAAATAAAAAACTATAGAAAAACAATACTAGATTCAGATGATTTCATCTTATAAACTCAAGATATTGGAAGGAAAAAAAAAGAAGAAGAAGAAGAAGATAGAAAATGAAAAGTTATTGTACAAAAGAAAAGAAAGAAAATGAAAAGTTTATAATTCTACAATATTATCTTGTGTTGGAAAAATTTAAGACAATTTTTTTCACATAAATATATATAATTAGCATGTTCAAAGTAAAATTATTTCAGAATTCTAATTAAAAAAAATTATGTTGTATTCGCATTGAAAACCCTCAATTTAGAAATGATAATATATGAATAACTCGGTAAACTCTTCCCCCCACCTTTACACCATTGTGGTCAATAATGTAAACATTTTCGTAAAATGTATGAAATTACATCTGCAGTAAATCATTGAGGATTTTCTCTGAAATTTTACTTCCCAACTAAACATAAGTCACTGACGGAAAATAAAATTAAATAAAATAAAAAACAACTTTTTTTCAATCACCAATCAGCCAATATTTTTTTATTTTTAAACTTATTTTTCTCCTTCATTAGTTTTTAGTTTTACTCATCCAATTTGGCATAGTTTACAAAACAACTTAGGGATTGTACAGTTCTTATTGAATCCAGCATGTGATGATCCATCAAAAATAAGGAAATCAAATTGATCTATAATGATGTTGTCAAGAAGTATAATACCCCTTTAATTACAACAGAAATCAAATATTAATTTTGGAATAATTTCTTCTTTTTTTTTTTTCACTAAAGCTTCCCTTGATAGTTATTGGCTGCTCTATTTAGTGCTCATGATTATTAGAAGGTCCGCCACATGAATCCACACCACCCCTAATCCTCTTTTGAAGGTGTTCCAAGCTTGCCACCCGCTGCAAGGAAGCTGTTTGACCCATCTTATTCCCAACCACCGCAGCCGCGGCATTCTGCGGCACACTCTCGATTGCAGATATGTCTCCCAACCCATTGTTTACCCTAAGATCATGACTCGGCATATGATGATTACTTGATGTTTGTTGAAAGAAGTGGTGGTGATGGTGAGTATCGTCTCTCACGGGGACAGCTGCATCGGCCGATGTGTCAGGAGGGCTACCGTCAAATGTAGGCATGCCCATTGATGTTAAATCAGACATGGCATGCATTACTGGGTTCAACCCTGTAATTCTTTTGACGGTTTCTTCCGCCATCTTCACCTGAAAAAAACAATAATAAACGTAACACGAAATAACAGATATGTCAGGTTGAATGACAATACATGAACCAATGCACTTTCAAGTGTACCACAGAATCAGAGGTTCCATTATATCAGCCTTAATAATCTTCAATACATTATTGGATTAATGTTCTTGGATAAAATTCAAAATACAATAGGAAGCATTTCAAGTGTACCACAGAATCAGGTGTTCCAATGATTTTAGTCATAACATCTTATTCCGTGGTATACTTGAAAGGGTAATGCTTTGGTGAAAAGTGATGTTTTGGTGAAGAGTAAAGATTGATATTTTTAGTGTAAAAAAAAAAAAATCATCATGTGCATTGCACATATTTAAATCTCTAAATTTAGTAAAAATCTTCACTCTTCACCCAATTTTACTCTTTACCAAAGAAATCCCCTACTTGAAATGCAGTGTCTAAAATGTACTAAACAGTGAAAGTGACTGAAGAAGTATTTAAGATAAAGAAGGGTTTTACCTTTGCTCTTAACGTTTCAACATCAGCTTTTAATACTCTGTTGTCAACAGCAGATTCATTGTACTTATGGCTTACATCAGTAAGGCGCTTTAGCAAGGAAGAATTTTCACCTCTTAATTGAGAAACCTAAGATACGAATTCAAGTTCAGAAAATATACATGATGATCCTTTGGGGAAAAGGATTTAACATAGAACAAAGAAGAGGTGCAGAAGTCAAATCTAAAATAGAGAATACATACCTGTGTCTCCAACTCATTTAAATGAGCTTGTTTTCTTCTTCTTGAACGTCTGGCAGACTCCCTATTAGAAAGCATCCTGAGAGATAACACATCATTAGGCACTGAATTAATCCAAGAAAAAATTTGTCCAAATAGAAGAAACAAACATTTTGCAATTACCAACGGTTAAAAATACACTAATATTATTTTTTTAAAAAAAAAAAAGAGAAGAAAAAGCCAAAGATAAGTTAAAATACGTTGACCCTGAATGCAATTTTCGTGGCAGGCCAACACTTAGTTTATTAAGCATGATACCCATCTGAATCATGCTGAAGCCAATTACATGAAACTGCAATAAATTACAGAGCATGCATACAATGAGAACTAGGATATTCTTCAGCAAACTCAACAAGTTTTGAGACAATTGTTACCTTCTTACTCGTTTTACGTCAGCAGGGTCCATGTTATCATTCAGATCTGTCTCTCCCTCAGCTTCCTCATCATCAGACTGTTCCCTTGACGATCCACTTGTTGATGGCCTGGCTGTAACTGTAACAGCAGGTTTCTTTTGTATGGCAGGTATGGAAGGTATCCCAATTGGTGCTTTGGCATCTTTGTCTTGTATTTTAGGTGGGTCATTTCCAGAAGTACCAGATCCTACACAGACAGAATTGATAGACTCCTATTACTACAAATGGCCAAGGAGGACATAAACTAAAGATAGACCCGTAATAACAACCCCTGGCCAAAGAGGACATAATGGGAAACTACAGATAGAACCCTGGTATTACACATGGCCAAGGAGGACATAATCGTGGGAAAATATAGAGAATATTCAAGCTCAGGACTGACCACCACTACCAAATGCTCAGCTCGCGACAAATAGCGGGAGAAGGACGGATTCAGCTTAATCTAAGAGGGGAAGATACGTAATGCTAAAGAAACCTGAACTGGGAGGAAAAGGGTATGGTTTGGGATAGAGGTTCTGTTCATCTGCAGAACTCTAAAATATCTTTCTTTTTCTGCATTTTTCTTTCTTGTAAGGAGCTAGTCTCCGTTGTTCATACTGAAACCAGTTCCTATGACATATACATTTGACATAATTTAGTAAGGGTTATCCATATTGAGAGATATAAAGTAAAAATAATAATTAAAAAAAAAAGCATCCTCTAAAGCTGCTCAAGAAGTGTGCTATTGACCAAAACAAAATTGCAGACACAGCTTACGCTGTTACGCATTCAACCCACCTATGTAACTTCCAGTATAGTCAGCAATCTGTTTTGCATTCAATACTTAACTAGTTACTGAGGCGTACAAATATAATTAGGCATTATCATAAATGTGATCTACTTTGTTCACTTAATTTTCCGTCTTATCAATTATCATGGATATATGCTTAAATAAACAGATCCACAAGCATTTACCGATTCAAACCTTTTAAAGAAGGCTGAGGTCCAACTTGAGATGTATTAGATGATCCACTATCCGCAAAAGTGGCTGGATCTTGAGACTTAGACAAAGATGCTGCCTGTTGCAATAAGCAGAAAAAAAAAAAAATCATTATAGATGATGTCCCAATTCCCAACGATAAAACACGATATACATCGAAATCAAATTAGAACAACAAGGTTAAAAAGGCACACAACCAAGAAAAAGAATAGAAGGCTAGTGGCGTGCAGGCTAGACAACGTAAAATATAATGAAGCCATGTATATATTTTACAGAGACGCCTCATCCTACTTTTGGTATAACTATAGCTCTTGGTTGAAAGAACAAATTGTTTTTTAACTGAATTTACAGAGAGTAATACAGCTAGGTGAAAAGACCCCGCATTATGAAGCTGTTATTTACCAGTATGCTATCTTCAGACTTCTTGCTTTTGGCAACAGTTACCTAAGAAGAGTTACAGACTACCACCATCTCCATTCTCCAGGAGTCTCCCAAGTACTTTTTGCAACTAACAAGACAAGATTCTAGAAAGAAAACATGTTCCCCCCTCTCTCCTTCTTCTCTAACAACACTAGCTTCTAACAAAGAAGTCATACGTTCTTTTCTTTTCTTTTTCTTTTTCTTTTGAATTCAAGCGAATTCGGATTCATACAGAAGAATCAGGAGAAAATAACCTTTTTTCAGAAGAATCCGAACCAATAATGGCAAAAAAAATGTAATAAATAGAAAATAAGTTCCCAAACACACTACTTTAGCATCAACCATGTCCTAAATCAAGCCATTAAAAACTAACTAAAGGTCGAAATTAATAATAATGATAATGATAAGCAAGCACAACAAAAACGAACACGGAACTCAGATCCAAATCAGAATCCAAACCATGCAACAACAACAAGATTTCAATCTTTCATTTCCAGAATCGTCGTCAGAACACACATTTCCAATCAATTAATCAATTGATTACCCTAGTCATGGCGACAGCGGCACATGCAAGATTGAGCTTGCTTTTAAGGAGAGCCTGGTAGTCATCGGAATCAACGCCGAGGGAAGATGAAGCAGCCGTTTTGTTCGTCGTGGTTGCCGTCGTAGGAGGAGGAGGAGGGGCATTGGTCAAAACGGCGTCGTTCTTGGGAACAGAAACGGAGTCGTTTGGATCGGGCTTAGTGGGATGAGGAAGGGTATGATGGTCGTCGTGGATGAAGAAAACGGCGTCGTTTTGGTGAGTGGGAGAGGGAGGTGCAGCTTCTTGGAGGAAGCGTTGGAAGGCCCACTCGGAAGGGCTGCGGTTGATGTTGGAGTTGGAGTTGGAGGGAGGCGGGTGGTCGGGGGTGATGGAGGACCAGAAGTGGTCAGGGATTTCGTCGACTGAGAAGACCCTATCCATGGAAATGGTGAATGGTGAAATTGGTTGGTGATGATGATGATGTTTTGTTTTTGTCTGGCTTTCAGTTTTGGGGATTGGATTCTGTGCGTGAGTATTCTTCGTTCTTGGTGCTTTTTGTTTCTGTTTGTGTCAAGGCCAGCTAGAGAGAGAGAGACATCCCGCAGGGGTATATCGGTCACATCGCCTACCACAACTCTTGCGACTTCGAACTTGGAACATTCAATTTTGGAGTAAATAATAAAATAATTTTGACGGGTAAAGTGGTAAATCACTTAGAGTAAGGATTTTTTTTTGGTGTCTTCTTAGAATGTTTTATAATTATAGAATTATGCTAGGAATCAACAAAATAATAGTCAATAGTAACCATCAAGAAGTCATCATCTAAAATTAAAAAATTAATTATCTAAAAAAATAAAATTGATCATTTAAAATTAAAAAATAAATCATTCAAAAAAATAAAAATGATCATTTAAAACTAACAAAAATGATCGTACAAAATAAAAGAAGCACCAGAAATCGAAGTTATAGCCATGTTCACTTTGCATTCCAAGAAGATCCAAAGCCTCCACCTACGTTCTTGATGGCTTTCGGGTTGGTGAGAATTGCGTTGGAATGCGAGAAGAAAAAGAACAACAACAAGAGGCGAAGAAGAAGCTTTTGGAAGAATCGTTATTGATGACGTATTGTAATGGGAGGAACTGTGGATATGCGAACAAATGGGAGTGTTGGTCGGAGAAGTGAAAAATTCTGAAGGCGATGGAGCCTACTTTGATGGGTGCTGGTGTGTTGCCGGTGAGTGGTGGTGGTGACGGGAATGGAGCTGGGTCCGATGGTGAGCTCATGTACATGAGAAGACTGTTGGGTGTGGTGGATCTGTGGCAAGAAATAGAAAAAGTGAGGCGAGAGAGAAAAGAAGATACTTGAGAGAGTGTGTATCTTGTTGAGTCTGTTGGTTTTTTTATTTATTTGCTACCTATACTTATTCTAATTATAAATATTATAAGGTATTTTAATTTAGACAATATAGGATCTGATACACCCCATTCGCATTTAATACTAGACAAAGACTTATATAATAAAGTTCAGGTCTGAAACGACGTGTAAGAAATTAAGTTGATATAATTTAATTTGAAAATGAGCTCAAATGATAAAAATTATAGGAAGCATTTCAGGTGTTCCAAGATTTACGGT
>JASCZI010241975.1:21220-41765 GCA_036250425.1 Stylosanthes scabra | reverse complement strand
TGTCTTAGGGATTGCCCGTTTTCTAAGGATATTTGGCAGAGGTTGAACTTATTCCAGGGGCAACTTGATATTCTATCTTGGTTTCTTAATGGTTCTAAGCAACATCTCTTTCTTTTCTTCTCCGCTTTATGGTGGATATGGCGTTACCGAAATAATGCAATATTCAATAATACCGAACTTTGGTTGCCGGATAAAGTTGTTGCACTTATTATATCTTCTTCCGGAGAGCTTCATCGAGTGTTTCATCTGCAAAGACTTTCCTACCCTTCTCCCCTTAAGTTGTCTTGGAGTCCGCCTCCTCAGGGCTCTGTTACTGTTAATAGTGATGCTTGTTATATCTCCTCCTACGATACTATGGGATTTGGCTGTGTGATCCGAGATTGGAAAAGGCGTTGGAAAAAAGGTTGCGCTGGTACTATCCCTCCCTCTACTATCTTACAGGATGAATTACTTGCAATTTGACGGGGTCTTATCTTAGCCTGGGATATGGGTTTTAGAGATATTCGGTGCGAAACCGATTGCCATGAAGCTTTTATTTTGTTGAAGAATGACACTTCCGCTGCCAATAATGATGTTACTGAACTGATTAGAAGGATCTATGATCTAATGAAGCGTGCTTGGCTTGTCGAGCTTTCCCTAATTCAGCGAACAGCTAATCACATTGCAAATGCTTTGACAAAATATGCTGTTGTGCATAGTATTGATCAAGTGGAGTGGCTTATTCCAAATGACGATATGAAGCAAATCTTAAAGCATGACATCTTTAGATTAAATATCTAGTTTGTGCTGCTTTGCAGCTTGCGCTTTTGTTTTTTCTTTCATTCATGTCAACAAAAAAACATGTAAACTATGGATTAATCAAAGAGGACAAGAGTGATTCTCGTTGTGGGTAATCCGAACAAGGGAACTTCAGAGGATGAAGCAACACATCATGTGTCCTTCTGTCACCTACAAATTTCCTTTCGAGAAGTTGCAAGTAAACAAATGAGGATCACTTTCAGCCTCCCTAATGATCTTTTGGCTGGGATATTCTGATTTTCCTCCTAACAAATCCCAAAATTGTTCAGATTCTGTACCTTCCTTTGTGGTTTGGATTGTACTGCTTGCATGTATAATATGAAATTGAATCGGTTCATTACCTTTTGAAACGAAAGCAAGAGAAGAGGAGGAAGTAAAAATATTGAAGAGTAATATGATTAGAAATCCTAATTTACCCTATGCTAATACTTAAAAGAATAAGGATTAGTAAGAATTTAAATTAAAAAAATAAATTAAAACTCCAAATCATCACTCAGGAGGGGTGGCAACACTAATCCTATCCGCGATATCCAACCCTACCCAACCTGTTAGGATCGGATTACCAACCCTACCCACAGCGGAGAGGGTTTGCTTGCGGGTAGGGTTGGGTTATGATTTAGGCTCAACCCTACCCGCCCAATCCGCACTCCATATATAATACATAATTTTATAAAACAATTTAATATTAAGGATAGAACACATAACTTTTTAGGGCTTATTTGGGCGAGCTTTTTGAAAAAGATTTTTTTCAGAGTTATCTTTTTTTTAAAAGATCTTTTGCAAAAGTAAAAATAATTATATGTCTGGGCATCTCATGTTATAATATCTTTTTATTTGTCAATTGTATTTGGATACAATAATATAAAAGATCTTTTTTATTTATTTATTATGTTAAAACTTCTTTTTTTTTTTCCGAGAAAAAAGATCTTTTAAAAAAAGATGTAAAAAACATTTTTTTTATTCTACTAGTGCTTTTACTTTTACTATTAGAAATTACCCAAACACGCTAAAAAACATAAAAAGATCTTTTTTTATTAGAAAAAGATCTTATTTTAGCCAAATAATGGCATCCAAACAAGCTTAAGTTATATAAAAGGGCTTTAAACACTCAATTATCATTTTAATTTGTAATTTTTATACATTGAATATGTAAAAACCTCTTACATTTACTTACTTGTATAAATATGAAATTTTACAATCCCTAATTTTTAAACATCTCATCCATACTCTGCTGCAACAACCCTAATATCACTCTGCTGTAACAACCCTAATATCACACGGACCCAAACACTCAGAATCTCAAAGAAAATCAAACTCACTTAAAAGTTATGTTATTTGTGATTTGATTAAGTTGTTTAAGTTATGGTTTTAAATTATATGTTTGACATATTGTGGTGTTTTTAAAAAATTTCTAATTGTGTTTTTAATATTGTTTAATTTGCTTTTTTTTGTCAACCCACTGATAGAGTTAGGATTGAGAGGTTCTCAACCCGCGGATAGGATATGATTGAATTATAAATGAAAACTCAACCCGCTGGTAGGATTAGAATTAGGACTAAACCTTACCCTATCCTACCCATTGCACCCTATCCTACCATTGCAGGCCTACCACTCATTATGGAAAATGCTCGTTCAATAATGAAAAGGAATTTGACAATACCAACAACCACCATTTAATTATCCAAATCGCTTATTTTTTAAAACAAAAAAACACGCACAAATTTAAAACAAATAAATTTTGTCTCATTTTTCTTCTTCAAGTTTTCTTTTAAATACATTAAACAATATGATTATTTACTAATATATAATTTTTTTATTGGAAATTCTGCAGATGAGATGGTGAACAAGTTCATACCTTTGGCTTTCAATCCAGCTCTTGGTCTAGAAATGAAAAGCCTGATACATTTGTCATGGTTGGAACTTGGAATTGCTTTCCTAAGCTGGTACATCACGGAAATAAAGAAAGGGTTTAGAATGTGAAATGAATCAAGTTTTACACTACAAGCCTTTTACGTCTCACCATTTTCATCCAAAATCAAAACTCTCAAACCCACCCTAAATTACAGGAAAGGTGTATAAATGATAAGATGTTATGTACTAGCACATTTCTGTTTTATGAACAAAATACCAATGTACACTATCAAAGTTCGAATCTAAGTATCTTAAATCCTATAAATCCTCAGAAAACATAAAACCTAGCCTAAGAATTTGCTTAACTAAAGAAATCTACATGGGAGGGCAAACCTTGGATATAACCATTCCACATTTCAGTTGCAATTGAGTCTCTCAACCGCGAAGCAATAGCAATTTCATCTGCATAAAAAGTAAGATCTAGCGGCTGCGTGTGGGACTCAACGTGTGTCATTGGCAGAACTTCCTTTTCTAAAGGTAGTGATTCCTCCATTCGAAACGACATCCCCTCTTCATAAGTTTTGAAAATCCAATCATCCGGTTTCTCACTGCGAATATAATTGTGCAATGCACATGTTGCCACCACTAACTTCACCTGTGTTTGTAATGGGTATGAAGGAGCAGACATCAATATGGGAAATCGTGCCTTTAAAGCCCCAAAAGTTCGATTGGAGATACTGTGTAATAACGAGTGCCGATGATTGAACAGTTCACCTGCATGCTGTGGGTTGTAGCCACTTGGGAATTCCTTGGAGTGATATGGAGTATTGGAATATGGAGCAACGAAACCTGGCACATTTGGAAACTTGCTATCTACAAGGTAGTATTTACCTGTGTGACAAAAAGTGTGTTAGTCTACTAAGCTCATAATTGAAATAAAATAGTAAAGTGGTCATACAAAAAAGTGAAAAAAACCAAGAATCCATCCATTGAGTTTTAAGTTTCATTTTGGTCCAAAAAATTTAACTTGATTGGGCTTAAATGTAGCAGAAAGGCGCAATGCTTTTGGACTAACTAATTCAATAGTCACTAGCGAGGTCAAAAAGGCATTGACATGCATTTTCTCCCTTTCAGTCTCTTACAATTGCAACCAAATACATTAGCTAAAAATTGACATTTGCATAGAGAACTAAAGATCCAATAAACCTGACAAGTACTGCATGGTGGACTTTGTTTAATATTAACTTGACAGCTCAGCTCCCATATCAACTCTCTATCAAGAAGAGTCATAACTAAAAAGACTGGAACCTTTCTAGGAGCTTATGCTTGGGCAATTTGACAAACTGACATGAACCAAATCGATTTATTGAGGGAGTGACAACGGATTGTAAGAACTTTAAGGCAATATATTCAGAAAGTAATTAGAGAAATGAAAAGAAGTACTCTCTTGAGGATAAGTGAGTTCGCAGGATTGATGTCTAGTATTTTTTTATGATGGGGGTTGGCTGCATCACTTTCTAAGCTCACAATTAATAATGAAACATACAAGCCAGTTCTTTTTCTGTGTAGGAAATTTTTTTCCCCATTCAATAGTCGTTCTTCACTTTTAACTGGAACATGGAAATGCCGAGCAGGAAACATGTAATAAAGTTATGTTAAGTAGCTGGAATGCTGGATGGAGTTAACCAAAGAGAAAAATTGCAACACCCAAGTCTAATTTAGGACATAATGGTACAAACGAAACTTTTTGGCCTAAAAAAAAAACCGATATGAACTTAAGATAAAAAGGTTAGTTATTCATAATCACTTATTTTTCCAGTTAAAAAGTTCTGCATAATTGAAAAAATAAAGTCACTATTAATTCTTAGTAGTGTCCAAAACAAAGTGACAGAATTCAACTACCCAAATGAAAACTTCTGTTTACTGACAAAAATTACCTTCAGGAACCTGCAACCTATTTCGCCTGGTGATTGCCGAGTTAAAAACTTGTGAATCTGTAGCAGATCCTTCCCAGCCAGCCAAAACATAACAGAATTTGAGGTCAAATGAACATGCTGCCAAAACATTTTGTGAAATTAAACCATTCTTATTACGGAAAGGTCCTTGCTCATCCACACCAACTGTCACAGGTACATGTATACTGTCAACTGCTCCCACACAATCCTATTAAACAATACTGAAACAATGAGATAGAATCAATCCCAAACAAGGTTGTCATCAAACACATTTCACGAAATCTTACTTTAAAATATGGATGGAATCTAGGATCTTCAAGGATTTTCGGAGGAACTTCAGAGCCAGGAGGCTGAAAATAATCCATTGAAATTGACAAGATTGCATTCAAGACATTGTTAAAATGTCGACTAATAGTTTCTCCAGAATAACGAAATAACTCTTGAACAGCCCTTGTCCTCAGATTATGTCCAATAATGAACACAAATATGGCCAGTTGCTCCTCAATTTTGATTCGATTTGTGTGGCGTAATAAACCCTTGACTTGCAGCATCTCACACAACTTGTAAAATATACTCTTATCCATGCGGAAATTCTCCAGACAAAGTTCATTTTGACCATTAAGTACTGCATCTACAAACTTTTCACCTTTAGATGCCAAGCAACTCAGATCTTTGGGTATATGATTCCCAGAGACTCCATCCTTTTCTTCATCAGAACTATCCATCTAGTAAATAGGGACATCAATGAATGTGAGTTAGTAAATGGAATATGGAAACAAAAGTTATTCTACCATGAAAGTATAAACAAATGAAAGGCTCATTTTATATATACCTTTTTTTTAACCCCTTTACTCCATTCATGCACATAGTGTTATTTTATTTTTAACAAAAGTTTAAGCTTTCAACAAAATGCACATGTTTTCCCCCATTTTTGTGCTGAAATAAGAGTTTCATTCATCAAACATCAAAATATTGGATCAAGCTCCTCTAAAGTGATAAAGTAGTGCTTTTTTTTCTTTGGGTTTCAATAGGTCGAGAATTAATCCTCCGCGAATCTGAGCTCCTCCATTTAAGGGTTTGCCGCATGCACAAGGCGAGATTCGAACCCCGACACTTGCTTAAAAGGGTAAAGTAGTAATTGGTGAAACCCACAAATAATAAAAGTTGCAAAATCAATGGAGATTAAAATATTACTTTCCAACTTTACCAATTTAACAACTTTAGAGGATGTTTATCCCAAAATATTAGCAGCTATTCACTACATATCGTCCAGAAAGAGGAATGACACTAAACACGCTCCCCAATCTGCCGTGAGTAAGCAATTAAGGCCATAAAATTAGATAATGAACTTCAAGTACCTGATTGTGCGTCACTAGCAGGGGGAGAAGCGATTCCCACGGCTCCAGTAGAAGAATACAACGGTGTCGAAAACTCCGACGGCAACGCAGAGCAAGAGGGGAAGAATTTAATGGAGACAGTAGCAGAGAGCAGATTAAAGCAGTGACAATGGCTGCAGGGGAGAGGCACGAACGACCAAATAGAGAGAATCCGCAACTCCAGCAGCAGTTTCAGCGAACAGGGGAGAGACAGGGCGAGGCGGTGGCGGCGGCCGAGCGGCACCTCTTCATCTTTTCTCGTCCGTCGCAACTTCTTTTTTTATTAACAAATGGAAAAATATTATCCAATTTAATGAAGTAAAAAACAAAAATTTCTTTGGTGAACAGAAAAAAAGTAAGTAAAAAAAAATAAAGAGAAAATAATTATAGATAATTGAATTAAAGTAAGTCGACAAAATTTATAATATTTTAACTTTTAATTTGATTTCTCTTATTTTTTTATTTTTTTCATCGTGTAGCATAAAAAAAAGTAAAAATAATAAAATGTCTATCTATTTTATTTTATAGAGTTTATTTAAGTCATATTATTTTTTCTAATGATGCCAGGTAAACGATTGTCAATACATGAGAACCAACCGATCATTTGAGTAAAAAATCTAAAAAAAAATTGAAGCTCTTATTCATTGTAACATAAATATTATAACAAGTTTATTTGCACACTAAAATTAGTCACCAAATTAATCATCGATATATAATATGTATTAAAATATAAAATACATAACTTATTTTTAGTATGTATTTTATATTTTGATTCATATTATATACCAATAACTAATTTATAGTTAATTTTGATGTATATCTAGTATAACTCTAAATACTAATAAATAAAAGTGTGTCATAATGATAATTATAAAAATTTCAATTACAAATATTCAAACATGATTTGGGTTACTTATAAGACATTTATTATTACACTATTTGGCCAATTTAGTTTGGCACATGGTATAGGAAGGTTATCATGCCGGAAATATCAATTTTTTTAATATTTTTAGCCACTAATCTTAACTAAAATTAATCAAAACTAATGACTAAAAATATTAAAATATTGATACTTCCGGTATAATGGATAACTTTTCTATCATATATTACCTACTATTTTTATTATTATTTCTTCCTTCGTTGATATGTCATACCAATTACTAAGTAAATACTTTTCCGATTCAATTTAAATTTGAACCAAAATTTTATAGTTCACATGACATTTCAATTTTTCTATGTTGAAAAGATTGACGAGTTCGAGTCTCACTTAAATAGTGTTTTGGTAAGGAGAATTGAGACTGATTTGTTAGATGGACTAGAACTAAAATTTCAATCTCAATCCTCAAAATTTCAGTCTCAATTTTTAAAATTTTAGTAGTTTCAGTATTTTTAGTTTGGGGAGACTGGAGACTAAAACTGAAATTTTAATAAATTTTTTTTTTAATAATTCTATTTGCACACCAAAATCAGCTACCAAATTAGTCACCAACGTATAATACATATTAAAATACAAAATACATATGTAGTTTAACTTATATTTAGTATGTATTCTATATCAACAATTCTATTTGCACACCAAAATCAACCACCAAATCAGCTGTATAATACGTATTAAAATACAAAATACACACTAAAAATAAGTTAAACTACACATATATTTTATATTTTAATATGTATTATACATCGGTGATTGGTGGCTGATTTTGGTATACACTTAGAATAACTTTTTTTATATTTTAATATATATTATACACTGGTGGCTGATTTTGGTATACACCTAACGTAATACTTTTTTTTAACTCAAATACATTCACTCAACATTAAAGTTTTTAATATTAACCTTCATTCTATTTTTTTTTAATTTCTTAAGTCTCTTTTTCCTTTACAAAGAAAAATAAAAACTGAAAATAAAAACGCATTTTTACCCGACGTTTTGTGTCTAAACTGAATTGTCGAAGCTATTAGTGCAGTTCGCGAATACGAGGGGCAAAAATGGGGTTTACTTCATTTTTTCGTTGTTCCGTGGTAAGCATCATAACTCATGCATCAAGTGAAATATTTTCAAATTAATAATTATAATTTTATAATAAATAATAAAAATAAAATATAAAAAGAATTTCAACCAGCTGTCCATCGACAAACCCCTCTTCCTACTAAAAGGCTGAGGGCATAACTAAAGTAGGGAATATGGATTTTTTAATTTTTTACAGTATTTTTTAATTTGGCAGCATTGAGAATTAATTTGCTACAAATAAATTTTAATCAAGGCGAGTGGTTAACGAATTATTGCGTATATTCGACTATCTGGTCTAGTAATTTAAACGACTCTAGATGGAGTAGGGATGAATGGATGATGGATGAATACATGACGGGGAAGTGACTCAGCATTGAATGATGATATTGGATAATGTCTTTTGAATATAGTTTCTTCTAATCTCTTGTTCAATTCTGTTTAATTGGAGGAGATTTACATTTTAAGCAAAATGTTAAAGTCCGATCCTAAATTAATCAAGTATGAAAATTTCTAAAATTATATATTTTTATTTTCCGATCCAAAAACTTATATTATATTTATTTACTTTAATCACACTTTTAACGTTTAGAATTTAGATAGTAAATTATTTAAATAATGATTATCACTCCGTATTGACAGTCGTGGGGTAGATCGGATTCATGATTGAAGCAAGAAATAAAGGCGAAGGCGACACGGAAATCAGTTGCTTAGTAGGGACAAACAAATAAGAATCGCTACTCACAAACAAAAACAACTGAGTAGTAAGTAATTTCCTCCCCTATTTCCTTCCTTCCTCTTTCCATCAATTATTTATTCATTTATTTTCGTTCAGCAATTCAATTAGCTCCAACAGCTTCAGATTCGAGGTGTCAGTTGCTGCAATGGCGTCTCGCCAAGTTGTCGGGTTCGTTGGGTTGGATGATTTGAGCTTGCAGATGGCGTCTTCTCTTGTTCGCCATGGCTATGCAGTTCAAGCTTTCGAGGTTCACTTTCTTTCTTCCTCAACATTCTCTCTCTCTCTTTCTCTTCTGACGTGTTCAACTCGATTTTCCAACTCATTATTATGATTATGATGATATTTTATGATTTATGTCAAATAATTTGTTTCCTTATTTCAGGTGGAAAATAGATAAAGCTGAACTAAAATAATCTCTAAATAATAAATAAATAAATAAATAGATGAGCTCTCGCAAAATATTAAAATGTGATAAAATAAAATGAGCCAGATATATATTTTGAAAAACTTTAGAAATCGAGATTTTATATGATTTTTTTATTAAAAAAAACATAATTAAGAAAATGAGATATTTTTCCTTTTAAATTTTAATAACAACCATGCTAAATGATCAATAAAAATTCAGTCAATATCAGCCAATAATCTAATAAAATGAATATTTTATTTTTTTCGATTTCGAATGTTCTGTTTCTAAAAATATAAATTTGTCTAATTTATTGGTTAAAAAAATATTAATTACTTGTATTTTTCTTTTTACTAATTTTATGCCAGGTGAATTTTTTGCGACCTTAAATCACGTGAATTTTGAACTTATTTCATAGCAATGCTGCATTTACTAATTTTTCATTCAAGCAAAATGAATTTCTCTGTAGATAAGTGATTCCAGCATAGATGAACTTTTGAAGCTTGGAGGTCGCAGATGTTCAAGCCCTTCGGAAGTGGGAAGAGGTAAAATGATTTCTCAGCTGTATGGTTGACTATTTCATCAATTATGGTTAGATTTACATGTTCTTGTAAGCTTTGCTATGGTTACTGTTAAGTTAGTATTGGGCCTAGCCCAATTAAAAAATTATATTATAAATAGGAATACAATTTAATAATTTGAGTACGTTTTGGAAGTAATTGAAATTTTAGTTCCCTCTTTGGCTCTACTTCTAAGGATTTATCTCTCATTCTCTCTGTTTGTCTGTAATTCTATACATCTTGATACGAAATTGCATCAGTTAATAATACCCTCTTTAAAAATTGTTGTGATGTATTATATCATTTCAAATTAAATAATGAATGTAGTTTTAACAAATCTTTTTATGATGAGGGATTGGGTTGGGCAGCAGTTAGCACTCTCATCCAAAAACTTTCTTTGTATAATGAAATCTTTGATTTATGAGAGGCAATAATCAAACAAAAGCAGAAACGAGTATGCATGGACCAGTTGGGTGGTTTTCTAGTAACAAGATGCTTATCTCTGAATTTTTAACATGAAAATATGTAGGTGTATTGAGTTCAAATAGAACAATTTATAGTGCATCTTTCTCTCATTATGGTCTCATAGAGTCTTGTAGAAAACTTGTCTCTGAAGTTTGTTAATTGCAAAGCTAAAGCAGGTTTAGTATCTGAGTAATGAAGTTATTCTGATATACCTCTGGAAGTTACTTCTGAATGGTAACCGAGTTATGAACTTTGCTCAAGAAACATCTTGTACTGAATATAATCTGGTCTCCTATATTTTTATAGTTAAGCAGTTCATTATTTTGCATGACTTCAGAAAGAAATTCTTTAGATTAATTATTATTGGGATTGTAATGTTCTCTTGAAGAAAAGGAAAGGAATAGTTGTGCTGACTGTTCCACTGCCTGTACAATTTATGTAAATTATAGTTACATTGACTTCGTTCTAATGCTTATCTTTTTCGCTTTCTGACTCGCAGATGTCACAGCTTTAGTTGTCCTAATATGCCATGCAGATCAAACTAAAGATCTCATTTTTGGAGAGGAGGGTGTTTTGAAAGGTCTTTAGGAAGCTTTTGGACATTATATATTATATTTTTTTTTTTGGTAGATAGACATTATATATTATTTATATCCAAGGATCTTGGTTCCTGTAAAGAAATTATTTTTTGGGTTATGCAGGTCTAAAATCAGATACAGTTCTGATCCTCCGTTCGACCATATCACCATCAATTCTCCAAAAGCTGGAGAAGGAACTGGCAGGTAACAGCTGCCTTTGATAATTTTGGCTTTATATGATGGATTGATTCTTCATAAAAGGAGTTCCTAACAAACCATCACATTCTAGTACATCTGGAAATTAAGAATAATCCCTTGATAACTGTAGCTATTTTCACTTGTCATGACTTGTGATAGTAGTTCATTTGCGAATATGGTGATTTCACGTATCTGGTGTGTCTATTACATTGTTACTAAAACAGAAGTGAAACAACTTTAAGGGATTTCACATTATTTGTTGTGGTCTGGATGCTAATGTTGGCTCAATGATAACTAATAAGTTTCTGTATTCATTTTTCTGATGTATTCAGAGAGGCTCCCTTTTTTTTTGGGTTGTTACAAGCCATAATCATATTTGTTTATCTTGCAGAAGTTCATGAGATAAATTACATTGTTGATGCATATGTCTCTCTTGGGAGGTCCGATGCTTCAAATGGAAAAGTCACTGTAAGTTATTGCTCTTATTATATTATGATTGTAATTATGATTTTGTGCTGAGTTTTAGATTGGACAAGGTTCCTGCTTATGATTAGCTAATATACCTTACATTATGTGTTGATGCTTGAACTGTAGATTGCATCGTCAGGAAGATCAGATGCGATTGCAAAGGCTCGGCCTGTGCTTTCTGGTAATGCATTGAGATAATTTTTTTTATACTATTATCGAACTTGATTGTTATGTCTTAAAGAAAAGTGTAATTCTTTTTTAACATATTTTTATATTAGCTAATTGTCTCTCTCATTTTGGACAGCTATGTGTGAAAAGCTTTTCAATTTTGAGGGTGAAATTGGTGGTGGCAGGTTATTTCCTTCTTAGATACGATTTTTCAAATTCTCCTTTTAATTAATTTATTTTTTGATGTCTTCATAATTAACTTTGATAATAGTCCTAAATTGCTCAATAATGTCTGAACTAACAAAACTAACTTATGTTATAGGATGTCCTGTTTTGTTGGCTGTATTAGCATTTATTGAATCTTACCAATCCTTTTGCATTGCAGTAAGGTTAAAATGGTTACTGAGTTGCTTGAGGGAATTCACTTCATTGCTTCAGTGGAGGCTCTCTCTCTTGGTGCCAAAGCTGGAATTCATCCATGGATTATCTATGATATCATTTCCAATGCTGCTGGAAATTCATGGTGTGTGATTCATTAATATGAAATAGCAAATTCCAAGTATATTTAAAAAATAAACAAAAAAAACTTACAGACATATCTATTCACGTGGATGCTTTTAGATGCATCTTATTGCATAACTATTTTTTCTGGGAAAACAAGTTTAAGGCAAGAAAATAGGCTTAAATTTTATTATAAAAGGAGGCTTGACATTATAACCCATTTTTTTTTATTTTCTACAAATCCAAAAGTTGTTTTTGCTTTAGCTAGATGCTGATATCACATTGTGCTATCTAAATATTTCATTTAAACAATTTTTGCATTTAACTTTCTTTCTCTGATCCTTGTTCCCACCCCACATATTGTATGATGTGATTGTTTCACTTCTTTGTAGGGTTTTCAAGAACAATGTTCCTCTTTTGTTAAAGGGAGATATTAAGCATCAAATTCTAAACACTCTTGTTAAGAATGTGGTAAGATTAATAGAGATCAAAAGCAAGGAAATTTTGTTTATTTTCCATGTGCTTTGTCCTGTCGAATGGTTATGCTACTGACATATTTTATAGTCAAACATTGTTTGATTGAGTAACATGTGGACTTCAATTCAATTTTGAAGGAACATAAAATTTCCAAGGGAAACTATCCATTAAACTGGTTTTCTGTTATAATTACTTTTTCCATGGAATTATAAATATACTTTATTATGCATGAGATTACACATTATGGATGAATTAAATACTATGATATTAAAATTTTGAATTGTAGCATCGTTCCTTGTCATGGAAGGTCTCTGTAAGTCTTACTGGCCATGTGGACTTGTATAATTAGAACTTTTTTCATCCAGGTTTCATGTACCATTGGATGTAGTAAACAAGAAGCCATGAAACTCATTATAGCTAATTTACTCCTGTTAGATATGGGAACTATTCTTGAACCTATACTTTCTTGGGATGTTTGTTTGACATGGTTTGAGCAAGTTTATGACCGAGTAAAATAGAGTTTGATCCAACGGCTAGGCTGCTTCATATTAAATTTTAGTTTGAGCACAAGGCTTGATTAGGAGAGAGGACTGTGCTTTTTTACATGCTCTAACACCAGAAAGCTCTCATGTGAGGAGTAGGAGTGCTAGAGATATAAATCATTCATTACTTATTTCTTTCTGGTTGTAAAAGAGTCACAATATAATACTTTTTTAACTTGCTGTTTTTAATTCTTATGGTTATTCTTTATCTTTTTAATATTCCATAAATCCATATTTTCATTATGGCAATTGACTTTTCTATATTCAAGGAAATCATTTTGGATATGGCCAAGTCACTCACTTTTCCACTTCCACTTTTGGCTACTACTCATCAACAACTTATTCATGGTACAAAAATCGTTGAAAACTAAATAGTGTTTTTTATGACATTTTTCATTAAGAACAACATTGCTCTTTCCAGCTCATATGATTCACCAAATTCACATTTCAGGGATCTCAGATGTTTCTTGTGGAGAAGATGATAGTACAGCATTAATTAAGGTAAATTTCATGGACATTTGTTTCAGCAAATTTCAATTGAAAATTTGTTTTCTAGTTTTATTTTTTTCCCCTCTGGATGTATGTATTTTTTCTTTTTCCTTGAGGCATTTCTTCATCATTTCTTGATAGGTTTGGGAGAAAATTTATGGGGTAAAAGTTTCAGATGCTGCAAATGAAGATTTATATAGCCCTGAACAACTGGCATCAGAAATCACTGCTGATTCTAAGAGTGGGAGACGAGTTGGTTTTATAGGCCTTGGAGCCATGGGATTTGGCATGGCAACTCATTTGCTGAGTTCGAAGTTCAGTGTCAATGGTTTTGATGTAATTCCTTACTTTCAACTCATTTGCCAGATTTATTGCAAAAATTGATGGTGGTAATGTAGTATCATAGCACTGAGTTGTAAACCATCTTAGCAAGCAATGCAAATGTTTTCCTACATGATCAGCATCAGCAATGCAAATGTTTTCTATAATGGCTATGAAATTTTGGCAACACTTAGAAAAGTGTATGTGATAATACTTTTTTACTATTTGGCAAAGCTATTTAATTTGATAAAAAAGTGCTAACAAATAGTAAAAAAATGTGATCATGATTTGAGCTATTCTTTTTAAGGTTGTCAAAATTGCATACCTACCAAAGCCACGTTAATAATAGCCACCATAGAATGCACTTTTTTTATTTATATATCACGACAGAAAGTAAAATGAACACCATGAGCTTCTTTCCAATACTTCTGTTTTTGCTTCCAGGTGTATAAACCAACTCTAACACGATTTGCAAATGCTGGTGGCTCTATTGGAAATTCTCCAGCTGAAGTGAGTAAAGGTAAATTAGTAGTTTAATACTTTAATATATTCTTACAAACCTACAATTACAAATAAGCTCATACAATCCGATTAGTGAACGAGATGATGAATAAATTCATGCCTTTCAATCCAGCTTCTAGTCTAGAAATGAAAAGCCTGGTACATTAGTCATGGTTGCAATTGCTTTCCTAGGTTGGTACGTCATGGTAAATGAGGTTGTCACTTACCATGATTTTTGTTATTAATGCATTTGGCCACGTAATAAAGGTATTCTTTTGTCATGTATAAAGCTTTAAACACTCCACCAGTTTAACCAACCCTCTTGAATCATATGGTTTACATCATCCTGTATTTCTCCATTGTTCTAAATAATAGAACCAAGATACTTAAATCACTTCATTTGTGGTATGATTTTTTTCCAATTTTCACCTTTTTTTAGTGTTTTCCCTTCCTATATTGAATTTTCTCCCCCACTCCGTTTCAATGAGTTACACACAAACCATGGACTTTCCAAAGCTTGTCTCTTCAAATCTAGCTTCTCATTTAAATCTTCTTGTGGTTCTCCCATGATGAGGATGTCGTCCGCCAAAAACATGCACTATGGTATGGATTCTTTGATATGCTAATAAGTACCTCCAAGACTAAGTGTGAAAAAGTATTGGCTTAGAGAAGTATATTGCATCTGAGAAGGAGGCAGAAGAAAAGTATATGCTTAATTTATTGAACCCTTTTGCTCTATTTTGTCTTTTAATGCTGTGTTTTCCTTACATATGATAACATGCTACATTCCTCCGAAAATTAAAAAGGTAAAAAATAAAAAATCAACCACATAAATTATTTGCATATTATTGCTTTCAGATGTTGATGTTCTCATAATCATGGTTGCAAACGAAGCACAAGCTGAAAATGTATTATATGGAGAATTTGGTGCAGTTTCAGGTGCATATAAGTTTCTCAATTATACATAGTGTTATGTGTTTCCCCCCCTATGCTAATCCTTTCTTTCTGCATTATGTAGTTCTTTCACCGGGAGCAACTATAATTCTTTCTTCTACTGTTTCTCCGGCATATGTGAGCCAGCTGGAGCGCAGATTGCATAGTAAGTTACTAATTCCAGTTACATGATTATGTGATCTGTATTTTGATATCAGAATATCTTTTTCTTCATTTCTTTTTATATGCAGAAGAGGGAATCTTGCCCCTTTAAGTTGGCCACTCTTACAATGCAGCCTAATTTTTTATTTATTTTATTTTATTTTATTTTTTTGGTATTAATCAGCCTAAATTTTAAGGAGTGGATAATGCCCCATACAAGTAGAAGGAAAATAGTTAGAGTTGACTCTCCTAGTTAAAAATATCTTAGTAGATATAAATTCAAGTCAAAGGATAACTCGCATACTTTAGTGATAAGTTGTAAATCTCTATCTAAGCAGGAGACAGAAAGGTCCATTATGATTTAGAGAATCTTAAAGCGCTAGAAGTTATATGCCACATTACTGGTGTCATGCAAATGGATGAGTAAAATGAAGCTAGATAGTTTATAAAGTATATTTTGCATTGAAAAAATATTACTTTTATGAAGTAGTAGATAGTTTCTGCTGATAGTTTGTACTTTTTTGGAATTTGTGGGAATATTTTCTTAGTTATAATCTTAGGCTGAACACTCAACCACTCAGTATGCTTAATGAAATTTAGTAAGTGACAAATATCTGCAAGAGCCATGGTTAAATTAACAGCAGTAGACTTCTTCAATCATAGGCCATAACTTGCGCACAGTAGATGCTTTGTACTCTCTCCTTCATCAATAATAGACTGCAGTCATATAATTTTTACATATTGTTTGCTAATGCTTAAAGCTATCAAGGAAATTTTCACTTTCTCTTTCATTCTCATAAATTCTCTTTAGTTTTTTAGAAATTATTTGACAATACAAATTTAAATGTGTAAAATACGAACTCTTTTACTCTTATCTGCAACAAAACTAAAGTATGGCTGATTATTATGCTAATATTGCCTTGTCCATGTCTCTGCTTATCAAAACGGATGTTATTTTCTTCAGTTTGAATGTTTTCCTTAGTGTAGTCCACTGCACCTGTTTATGCTTTTATTGAAGGATGTGGTTTTATGATTGTTGAACTGAATATATATCGTAGATGAGGGTAAAAATTTGAGGTTGGTGGATGCCCCTGTTTCTGGTGGAGTTAAGAGGGCCTCAATGGGAACACTAACGGTGTGAATTTCATCTTTGGGACTTTCTGAAACTTCCCTCATCATTTATGTTTTGAGTAACTAAAATCTTGTATGTTTCTTAGATAATGGCTTCGGGATCTGATGATGCTCTTAAGAGTGCTGGTTTAGTCTTAGCAGGTACTAAGTCCTTATCATAAAATGCAAAATTTTAATTTTGATTCTGGGGTTGCAGTAAATTCAAAAATCACTTTTAACTGATTTTGAGTTTTTTCTGTAATCAGCCTTAAGTGAGAAGCTTTACATTATTAAAGGTGGCTGTGGTTCTGGAAGGTATTTGTTAATCAATGTTCTTTATCCACTTTTTGTCCTTTGGCTTGTACTGCTTTTCATCTGCTTGAAAGAACTCAAATAAGTGATGCAATGGTAACTGTGATTCAAGGTGATTATGAAATTGAGTGCTTACAGTAAATTTTATTTCTAACGATATAATTTTGGTGTATTTTGCTCTCTAGTGGTATAAAGATGGTTAACCAATTGCTTGCTGGAGTTCATATAGCATCAGGTGCTGAGGCAATGGCATTTGCAGCAAGACTCGGTCTGAATACAAGACTGTTGTTTGATTTTATTACAATTAGTGGGGGTACATCCTGGTACGTGTCCTCGATGAAGTGATTGTTCTTTGTTGTTCCCTCTTTGACTTTAAGAAAAATTAAAAGAACTTGCTTTCTATTAGAGTTATAGTCACATTCATAATCTGTCATGTGTGGATGGTTCTTGCTACTCTTAGTGCTCTTCTCATGGCTGTTTCAAAAGAACTTATCATAGAGTTCTTCCTGTTATCAAATCTTATTTTTTGAAACATGTTTTTCTCTCTACTGTTGCAGGATGTTTGAAAATCGTGTCCCACACATGCTAGATAATGATTACACACCATATTCAGCACTTGATATCTTTGTGAAGGACATGGTCAGAATCAATAAATGTTTTTCACTGTTTGGCAGGAATATTAATGTTACACTTTATTCAAATAAGTTGTTATAATGTTATGCTACTAATATATATTTTCATATTCAGGGAATTGTTACTCGTGAATCAGCTTCTTTGAAAGTTCCGCTTCAATTATCAACTATTACTCATCAACTGTATCTGTCAGGTGCTCAGATGCAATATATATGGCCTTATGTTTCCTTCACTTGAACTTGATCATCAATATTCCTTTTTATTCATTCGTAGCTGAAAAACAGGAAATTGCAATGAAGTCTTATTTATGAATCATATAAAATTAAAGGAAGGAATTTTTTATGTATTGGCTGATGGAAAAGGATGGTGCATTTAGGATATAATTCTTCATGCTCATGTTTTCCAATGATCTTTATGTTTCATAAAATAAGATCCTACTATCGTAAACAATTGGAAAATTCATGGAAGTTAAATCTTCTGCATATGACAGACAATGTCAATATGAAGGAGGATAGCACTATTCCTAGAACTGATTTGAAAATTTTGGGATGGCTGAAATTTAAGTGTCCATGTTGCTATCCTCTTCAAAACAAGAAAAATGAAGCATTTACATGGCAGAAAGGAGCCTGGGAAATAGGGAGGAAGAAAACGATTGAATGTTACTGTAAGGATAATTACTGTCTCAAATGCATGATGTTTCTGTGTAGGTTCTGCTGCTGGTTGGGGGCGGCAAGATGATGCTGGTGTGGTTAAGGTATGGGCAACTAATGCTGACCCACAGAAGCTCTAAATTTTTTTGTTTGTTTTTTTTTTTTGTTTTTTTTATTATTATTATTATTACTTTTTTGATTCATTGGAATCAAATAAGATGCAATTAGCATGATCAAAATGTTTTTAATCTTAAGAAGCTCTATCAAAGTAGTTACACTTGGTTTGATTTGTTTAGGATAGAGATCACAATTTATAAGGGTATTTTGTTTGTTTTCTGTTTAAATTTTCAGTTATCATACTTTTTACCAATAATTGAAGGATGCAGCATTGTTATGTTCTGTTTCCTCTTTTCAATATTTTGTTAAGGAAATGTTTATACAATCATATAAACTAAATATGTGAACAGTACAAATACCAAATACTATCTTAGTTAAATATGACTGGATTCCTATTGGATGTTGAAAATTGTTGCAATGGTTTGCATGATGACTTTTTTTTAAAAAAAAATAAAATAAATAAATAAAACTTGTTTACATGATGCTATAAGCACCGTGTTGTTTCAATCATCTATAGATTTCCGTTTTGTCTATTTCTATTGGGTTATTTGTTTGAGATTTTCTATGATATTGGTTTCTAGTCTTCTGCTCCTTATTACACCAGAAACCACATTTACAGATGATCCACATTTCCTTAATATGTGATAAACACAATGACTCAATAATTCATAAGGGCTGTTCCAACTATACAGGTTTATGAGACACTAACTGGCGTCAGAGTTGAAGGGAAACTCCAGGCTCTGAAGAAAGACACAGTGTTGAGTTCTCTTCCACCTGAGTGGCCTCAAGATCCTCTCCTTGACATACAAAAACTTACTGAAAAAAGTTCCAAAATTTTGGTTGTTCTTGATGATGATCCAACAGGAACACAAACTGTTCATGATATAGAGGTATTAACAGAATGGTACGTAAACCTCATCCTTTCGTCATTCTACCCGTTTGGCATAATCAATGCTACTGTTAATAATAAGCCACACAGTACTATCTTAAACCAAACTACCTCAGGCAAGGTAGTTTAACTAGTTCCATTTCTCATTCATATTCCCAATAAATTGAGGGGAGCCTTAGAGCAACGGTGAGTTGTCTCTATGTGACTTTAAGGTCATAGGTTCAACCTGTGGAATCAGCCATTGATACAATTATCAGGTTAGGCTGCTTACGTTATATCCTATGGGTGTAGTGCGCGGCCCTTTCCCATATCATGTGTTGACATGGGATGCTTTTGTACCAGGCTGCCCTTTATTCTCAATCAATTATACTTTGATCATGAGATCAGGAGCTGAAATTAAGATATCCTGCCTGAAACTCAGTTGGGTATGTTCCTCTGCAGGAGTATCGAATCACTGACTGGGCAGTTTAGAAAAGGTCCAAAATGCTTTTTCATTTTGACAAACTCCAGGTCATTAAGTTCTGAGAAGGTAAATAAACATCTCTCTCTATTCTGTAATAAATCCACTTATAATCATGGATGAGAAAAATAAGAATCATATTCAAATGTAAAACAAGCAAGGTTTCAGATGAATAGCATTTAGAGCTATAATAATTCTAGCATTCAAGGATGTACTCTATTAATAATACCTGAAAAGCAACCTGAATTATAAATTATCCATGGTTAAGCTTATTAGATATTTCAATAGTCAGTAATATGGACTTCTATCAATTTTTGTAATATTTCATTTATTCTTTGACAGGCCAGTGCATTGATAACAGAGATCTGCAGAAATCTAGATACTGCAGCAAAAACGGTTAACAGCATTGATTATACAATTGTTTTGAGGGGAGATTCAACTTTGCGTGGTCATTTTCCTGAGGCAAGAATTATATTCTTTAGCTTCAAAATATGTTCCAGTCAATGATGATACTTATGCTTCAATCTGCCAAATGACACTTGATTATTGTGCACAGGAACCAGATGCCGCTGTTTCAGTATTAGGTGAAACAGATGCATGGATAATTTGTCCCTTTTTCCTTCAAGGAGGCCGTTACACTATCAATGACATACACTATGTTGCTGATTCTGATACGTATGTCTTGCCATTTTTCATTAACTAGGTGAAAGGAATTAGGAATGGACATTAAAAACCCTGTTTACTTCACTTCTTTTTTTCTGCAGGCTTGTTCCTGCAGGGGACACAGAATTTGCTAAAGATGCTGCCTTTGGCTACAAATCTTCGAATCTGCGTGATGTAAAAGCCTTTTATTACTGGATTGTGCTGAGTTTTTATTA
>JASCZI010241975.1:0-21121 GCA_036250425.1 Stylosanthes scabra | reverse complement strand
GGTGGTCGACTACCTGCATCCACTGTTGAATCTGTTTCCATTGAACTTTTGAGGAAAGGAGGACCAGATGCAGTTTGCCAGCATCTATGCAGTCTGAAAAAGGTATACAGAAATTGGATAATGTACTTTAGTTTCTACATTCTTAAGTTATAAGAAAAAAACTAGCGACTTGACTTTATCTTGTTAGGATATTATGAATTAGTGTGTAGTACCAGTCCCCTCACTATGTTCTATTGTAAAAGCAGGGTTCGGTATGTATAGTTAATGCAGCTAGTGAAAGAGACATGGCTGTATTTGCACTTGGAATGGTCAAGGTAAAATTTCATTCACGTTAATTGTATTTATTTGGCCCTTTTCCATGATTGCTTACAGATGTTAATGCTGCTTTATTGTTTTGTCCTGTTAACAGGCAGAATTGATGGGAAAACACTTCTTATGTCGTACTGCTGCTAGTTTCGTTTCTTCCCGTATTGGAATCATTTCTAGGCCCCCCATATTGCCAAAGGATCTAGGAATGACCAGAGAAAGGAATGGTGGTTTGATAGTTGTCGGATCATATGTCCCAAAAACAACAAAGCAGGTGGAAAATGAAATTTTGATAATTTATTCAAATCAACTCTCCTTAGCATACCCATTTTGTGCTCATGCAAGTTTATCCACAGGTTGAAGAACTTAAATTACAGTGTGGTCAGTTCTTGAAAAGCATTGAGGTGATTGACATCCTAAATTTCCTTTTTGTCCTTTTATTATGAATCATCATTCCTTTTTGTTAAATTTCATCAGAGGCATTAACTTTGTGCCTAATGAAAATACTTTCTTTCCAAAATTTACTTTTCAGCCTAATATGGTCTTTATTTTTAATAGGTCTCAGTTGAAAAACTTGCAATGAGATCTGTTGAGGAGCGGGAGGAGGAAATCAGTCGAGCAGCTGAATTAGCAGATGCATATCTTAAAGCTCATAAAGACACCCTTATAATGACCAGCCGGAATCTCATAACTGGAAAATGTTTGTCTTTCTCCATTTTCCTTTTCTTTATCTTCTCTCCACCTCTTGCTTAGCAAGACCCTTAATAGAATCATAGGCATAGGGTTAAAGAAGAAGAGGAACTATATTATGACATTAATAGTAAGATGATCTTAAAATAATACAGTAGCCTAATGCATTTGTTTTCCAATTAGAGCAAGCGCTAGTGTTACTTTTACAAGCCAAAGCCCACTATTAATAATCCTGACTTTATCAACTTTCTCTATCCTTCTGAGATAGCTTACTGTTGTTCTTCATCTGAACTTCCAAATAACCACAGCAAAGTGCCTCTAAATGTTGGAAATATAATTTTATGTCCATCAATCTAATCTTCCATTTTATTTTCAAATGTGCAGCTGCCTCTGAAAGTTTGGACATTAACTTTAAAGTGAGCTCTGCTTTGGTGGAAATAGTGAAAAGAATAACTTCAAAACCTCGCTATATACTTGCAAAGGTACATGTTTAAAGGACCTATTCAACCTGCACTTTGATATGGAACATTTGATATTGCTTTTTCATTGTCTTTTCATTTTCATCTTCCAAAATAGGCACTAAACTATATGGGCCTGTATTATATGTTTACCACAGTCCACAGTATAGTCACATGACTGATACATTTCAAGCACTAACCACCCACTACCTCTAACAATGATCATATTCTTAGATATGCGCCAATACAAGGTTGATTAGTTGGAAAATGATATTGTTGAGGAATAAGTCCCGTAAAAGAAATTTGGTGACACTTTAAAAGAAGTTGATACAAGATTTTATGCTCAAGAGTGCAAGAACTTGTTCCTTTAAAAACAGTTTTAATTTTGTTTATTTAGTTTGTATTATAGCTGGTACAAAGAAATTCCTATTGTCCTTGACTATTTCTCCATCTTTCCTTCTGTTTTCTACAAGTTACAATAAGCTTCTTGATACTTACTCATAAAATCAGTTTGGGACTGTTAGACTTGGTCCTGTATCCTTTAATATCTCTAGTGTTTTAGTTAAACACTAACATATAATACCTTTTTAGGGTGGTATTACTTCTTCAGACCTTGCTACAAAAGCCCTTGGTGCAAGATGTGCCAAGATAGTTGGACAAGCACTTGCTGGCATCCCCTTGTGGCAATTAGGCCCAGAAAGTAGGCATCCAGGAGTTCCGTACATTGTCTTTCCTGGTATGTTGATTTTCCCTTCTTTTTACTTTTTTGAGCATCTGCTGCTGTAAAATCTGTATCCATTATCCTTCAACAGTCTTCTTTACTATCAAAGAAATCTTCTATTTTTTAGGCAATGTTGGTGATAGCAAAGCTTTGGCAGAAGTAGTCAAGTCCTGGAGTCGTCCAATCAGACTTACATCAACAAAGGAGATTCTTAACGTAAGGATCAGCTGCTGCAAGGTTTTTCTACTGATTCTCCTTGTACTGATTAATTTTCTATATTTTCCCTTTTTTCCGATTAAAGAATGCAGAAAAGGGAGGTTACGCTGTTGGAGCATTTAATGTCTATAATTTGGAGGGAGTTGAGGCTGTTGTTTCTGCAGCAGAGGCAGAACAAAGTCCTGCTATATTACAGGTCAGAAATAGTCATCTGTAAATGAATTTCAAAATTCTTCTAGTTTCTCTCATGAAAATTGGTTCCTATAAACTTGTTTTTAATTCTTGTTATATAATAATCTTCAGATCCATCCTGGTGCCTTGAAACAAGGAGGAATTCCCTTGGTTGCTTGTTGCATTTCTGCTGCAGAGCAAGCCAGTGTAAGTGGTGTTCTGTTTTAGATAACTATTAGTTGAAGTAGCTTAAATTTCACTGCATAATCATGTATATATGTTACAGGTCCCCATTACTGTTCACTTTGATCATGGAACTTCAAAGCAAGATCTTGTGGAAGCTCTTGATCTGGTAATTTGAATCTTTGGAAAACTTGCATTCCTGCTTATAGAAACCATTTTAATCACACAAGATAATTTGGCGCATTCATGTTTAGTTATTGCTTTATTATCTCTATAATCCTCTAAGGTGAAACTGCATTTGGGATGCAATGATATTAGGGATTCAATTCTGTGATGGTAGATGGTTCACATCTTTCCTTCAATGAAAACACTGCATACACAAAATTTATATCACTGCTGGCTCACTCGAAAGAGATATTGGTTGAAGCTGAGTTAGGAAGGTTGTCCGGGACGGAAGATGATTTGACTGTGGAAGAATATGAAGCAAAGCTAACAGATGTTAAGATGGTTACTATCTTCCTCTATGCTATGAACTCAAATTTTCATCTGTGCTTGAAATTGCTAAATAAGTTAACATTGTTCTCATCAATTTCAGGCAGAAAAGTTCATCGAGGAGACCAGCATAGATGCTTTGGCAGTGTGTATTGGAAATGTGCATGGAAAATACCCTGCAACTGGCCCAAATCTCAAATTTGATTTACTGAAGGTAATACAACTTTCTAATAGTATTCTTTATGAATTTATTATATAGTATCTTTTTCTTAAAGAGAAGTTATATAAAACTTTGACGACTATACCTGAACAGAGATTCATGTTTTTGTAATCTGAAACTAACATTCTAATTTTGTTTAGGAACTGCATGCATTGAGCTTGAAGAAAGGAGTTTTCCTGGTTCTTCACGGAGCATCTGGCTTATCCGAAGAACTAGTTAAGGTACTGTTATAGTTGCAAATTGCGATTCTCAGTGTTTTTGCCCTTTTTATGATTTCGTCAGTCAGATTAAACTTTAGCATGCTTTGTGCATTGAGCTCAAGTTACAATTGCCATACATTACAATATTTGGAAGTTACCCTAATCATGCAACACATTGTCCTTAATTTTTCAATTTATAGTGCCAACCCCCCTCTTTAATTCTTGGCAGGAATGCATAAACCTTGGCATTAGGAAGTTCAATGTTAACACTGAAGTAAGGAAGGCCTACATGGATTCCCTCAATACTCCACAAAATGATCTAGTTCATGTTATCGCTTCCACAAAGGAAGCCATGAAAGCTGTGGTTGCAGAAAAGATGCATCTCTTTGGCTCAGCAGGAAAGGCATGATTTCTTCATGTTTGCAAGCTGAAGTAGCTAGGATTCTATTGGGATGGAGGTTATCAATTATGTATGTTTTTGCTCTGTTGTATTGTCTTCTAATAAGAATTTAATAACATCATGGATCTCATCATTTCCATCTATAATAATAATAATATAAATATATTTACTTGCCTTGTACTGACATTCATATACCAATGACCATTACTGATTTGCTTTTTCTCATCATAAATATATAGCGACTGATTTTTTGTGTGTACATAGCATTTTTTTATGCTTTATATATATATGTTAGTGATAGATTTCATATGGAAGCATTAGCTCGCGGGGTCAATAGGATTGTTAATGGAGTCAACTTGGGCAAGGTTAAGCCAAAGCCTTCTCTAATGTCAACAGGTTCATCATCCATTGCTGTATCCAAATCAAAACTTTGAAGGAAGCGAGCAAGTGACATGAGAATCACTTGAGTGGCAAATGTGTATCCAGGGCAAGCTCTTCTACCTAATCCAAACGGAAGGTATTCAAGATGATGATCTTCATTGAGTTCTCCATTGCCATTAATGAACCTCTCTGGTGAAAACTTCTCAGGCTCCGACCAAATACTTGGATCTCTATGCAGCTTCCACACATTAGCAAAGACACGTGTCCCTTTTGGCACGTAATAGCCATGAATGTAAAAATCTTCTCTTGCTTCGTGAGGTATTGATAGAGGTGCTGGTGGATACAATCTTAGAGTTTCTTTAAGAATTGCTTGTAAATAAACAAGGTTTTTAACATCTGATGCTTCAACCTTTCTGTTTTTACTCACATGAAGATCAATTTCTTCTTGTGCACGTTTCAGAACATGTTTATTGCTCAACAGCATCGTTAGGATCCAAGTCATTGAAATCGCTGTTGTGTCTGACCCTCCTATAATGAGATTCTAAATATGAAAGTAAAGCTTGCTTGTTAGATTATAATAATAACTAGACTAGATTTAGACCGCACGGAATTTAGATAAATATATAAACTAATAATTATGTAATTGAAAATGTTTTAAAGTTTTGAAAAAAATTTAAAACATTTAATTGAAATTTATTTATTAATTTTTTATAATCATTTTTATTTCGATTCCACTGTCACGCACTCTTTTAGTATATATCAAATTGACATTCGTATAAAATACGGTCATTTATGTGTTAACTATCTTTTATTTTTCGTAGTTCGTCTATAATAATCGTATTTTTATACAGATGTAAAGCTTGTGTCTATTAAGAAAAATGTATGAATAGCATTATTTTAATTTTCTTCCTTTTTAAGGTGTCATTTTTGTTTTATTATTTTTTCAGTTTAGGTTATATTGAATAGCGAATATTGTAGAGTAAGAATAACACTATTAGATTTAATGCAAATACGCATATAATGTTTGAATAATTGTAAATAGCATTTAATTTTGTAATTTTGTTTTTTAAAAATCACGACACCATACAATTTGAACATTATTAAAAAAAATTTGTATATAATCAAAATGGTTAAAAATGATATATAGGTGAGAAAGAAATAAAAAAAAAAGAGCGTGAAGTTAATGTTGATTTATATAATAAATAATAAATATAAATAAAGATGACTAGTAAAATGAGAAAATGAATTTAACGGGTATGATTTGAGAATGATGGAGTTAGTGAGAATATATTATGTGTAGCTAACTATAGCAATTAATGAAAGTTAGTAATTATAATTCAGTGAACAAGTTGTTTTAGGCCAACTAAGTTCAATTAATAACCAATCAAGTTCAATTAAGTCATTTAATTTTATGCTAAATAAAAGATTATTTTGATATCAAATCGAACTTTATTTATATTATTCAACATCAAAATAATATTTAATTAGTAAGGGAAGTCAACGTAGTTGTAACAGTTTCTAGAAGCATGATAGATAGGAAAAAATTTTTAAATAAATAAAAAAATATCAAATTTATTCTCAAGTAGAGTGCCAAATTTTTCTACACCAAAAAAAAAAGTGCCAATACTTTTTTTATTAGACCAATTTTTTTGTTAGAAAAATTTCCTTATATTATAAAAAAAAATTTGTTAGGTAATCAATAAAAATTCAGCCAATAATTTAAATTAAATATTTTATTTTTTAGATTTTGAATGTTCAGTTTCTAAAAATTTACAAAATTCACTAATTATTTGATAATTTTTGGCTGCTTTTTATTGGTTATCCATACTTTTTCTATAAAAAAAATTAAGACTTACAACAAAAGAGTGCTAGTACACATTTAAAATATATATATATATATATATATATATATCATAAAAATAATCAAATTTGTTTTTGGAAAATGCTAAATGAATATTTCTATATGGGTTGGCTGATTGTCAATTGCTTTTTTATTTGTACACTATATGATAATTTATAGATTTAATTAATATATTAGTCAATATACTTTTACTAAATTTTAATTAGGTCCTTGTATTTTTCTTTTAATCAAGTCAATATACTATTTTTAAATTTATAATTAGGTCCCAATTGACAACAAACATTCCAAAAAAATATTTATAAAGTGTGAATTTTCCATTATTCTTATACTTTGCACTTTATATAAGATTTATACTCACCTGAATATATTTTTACTTCATCTTTCTTATCTATATTCTTCTAAAATATTCTCAACTTTCACAAATCAAAGTCATATTTTTTCAGAGTCTCAAAATAAACTAAAGAATAAGGAAAGTGCTATTTTACAATTCTAAAATAACAAAAAATATCATACTTAGGAATTTAGCAATTAATTGTTATGATATTTTTAATTTAGGAATAATATATTTTGTTCAATTCTCACAACAATGACATAATTATGTCAGTATTATCTTCTAATTAATGAATTTAATATTATCCATTATTTATAATCTGTCAAATAAATTGTTTAAAATATTTTTAAGCACGATCAATTTTTACTTGGTATAGATTCCAACCTATCATGATTAATAAATTAAAGTTAATTTATAATTTTATGTTATATTTTTTTATTTTCAGTCTTTTTTATAACTCTTTTTTTTAATTATCTCTAAATACGAACAACTAAAGAAAATTTTAATATTACATCATAGAGCATCATTTTCTAAAAAGCATAAACAAATAAATATATAATTCAATTCTTAAATAATATAGCACTTTTAAATTTATATCATATAATGACACAAAAAAAAATGACACCAACAAAAAAATTATATCATTTGATAATATAATTTTTTTTTTGTCTCTTTGATAATATTATTAGTTCAACTTTTCGCACATTACATGAGTCTTAATCTATATTATATGATTATATATTAAATTTTACCATCAAAATGTGCCACATAATACTCTATTATTGGAATCAGATTCAAATCTTTCTCTCTAAAACTAACAAGCACAAGCTCCTTATTCCTCCCCTCTCAATCCTTCCCTCATTCCCTCCCTCCCTTCTCCTCTCTTCTCTTTTCCCTCTCCTCCTTTCCTTTTTTATTTCTCTCAATCCTCCCCTTCTTATATATATAATATATAATTTTATTATTAATTTAATAATTAAAAATATACTGTATAATACTTTTTCATTGCAACTAATTAAAAACATTTTCCATTTAATATTTATCTCCAAAATATATAGGTTAGACACTTTAACTTACATTAATCCTATATTTTTTTATGCTCTATATTGTATATTATCTTCTTTCTCTGTTGTATTTTTAATATGCATATAATAGAAAATTCTCTAAAAAAATTAAAAAAATATATTAAATTTGTAATAAATATATAAAAAATGATCGTGTAATATTATTCATATATATTAAAATATATATAATTATTATATGCATTTTTTTCATTTTTCAATTTTTTTCACTACTTACCTTTTCAATTTAAATTTTCTCTTTTTCAAATTTTTATTACATATAATTTGGAGAAAATATCAGTACTTTGATTAAAATTACGATTCAATAATGTCAAAAATTAAAAAAAACATTGATTTTGAATTCAATTTTATTACAAACTATCAATGTAAAATTGGTATATCTAATTATATGTGTACAGAGAGATACAAAATTCTTTTTAGATAATAATTATAAAAATTAATTATTTTTATTTGTGTAATAGACCTAGCTAGTATCATGTAAAAATATATAAATTGAACTCTTTCACTTTTAAAAATAAATGCTAAAATTAATTATTAATAAAAGATTAAATACTATAATCTGATAACAAATCATACAAGTCAATACCACACTATAATAAATTAAATAAATATGTTCCTTATAAAAATAATAAACAAAAAATTTATTATTACTTGCGGGAGTCATAATCTTCATAGTCAGAATTTTTAGTTTTACGATATTTTGTAAAAGTGATTCATTTAATTTATATTTTTTTCCTACTCCATGCAGTCAAGACCAAATTGACGTAGTTTTAAGAAATTTATAGGTTTAATTACTCTATTTTTTTTTATAGTTTTATTAAATTTTTAATTATGTCCCTATGTTTTTTCTTTTCGATTGAATCCCTTTACCATTTTGAAATTTGTAATTATGCCCTTATCAACATAGACGTTAAAAGAAAATATTTATAAAGTGTGAATTTTTTATTATTTTCATATCATGCACTTTACATAAGGTTTATACTCGTTTGGATATATTTTTCCTTTACCTTTTTAGTCTATATTCTTCTAAAATATTATCAATTTATATGAATGAAAATCACATATTTTTAGGAAACTCAAAGTATGTTAAAGAAGATCAATAATATTATTTTGTCAATCTAAAATAAAGAGACCTATCATATTTAGGGGAGTTAACTATTAGTTGTAATATTTTCAATTTAAAGATGATATATTTAATTAATTTTAAACCAATTTTATAATTCCATAATATTATTACAAGTTATGTTAGATATACACTAAAATCAGTCACTATTTTCAGCCACCGTATTTTATACGTATACAAATATAAAATTCAAATATTAAAAAGAACAACTTCACTCTCACATAGCACATGCGCTTCTCTTTCTCTGTGTTTTGGAGTTTTGCGCTTGGAGGCTCTTCCTCAGAGCTAGTCTCGTTGCCTCTGTGCCCATTGTATTTTATAAATAAGGCATATTAATTAGAGGGGGAGTCAAAATGGTTTTGTCGAGGTCGTTAATTATGATGTTTTATTTTTTTAACTTCCACCTCAATGTTAGTTGTACTCCTCTCTTCTTTATACATTTTTATCTAAATCAATGTCTAATTATAAATTTTTATTTAGATTATTGAATTTAATTATCACTTTAAATGCATTTGATTATAATCAAATTTTATATTATAATTTAGAGAGTATTTGATTATAATCTAAATATAGTATCAAATTTTGATTTTAATTATTGAGATAGTTATTAATTTATACGCGTTTGATTATTATCCAGTTATAATTCATGGCGTGTTTGATTTTTTTTTTTTGGTGATGATCTTTTTTTTCTTGTGACTGTGTGTTTGATTATAATATAAATATTGTATTGAACTATGATTTAAATTATTAAATTTTAATACTTTAAATGTGTTTAATTATGATAAGATTTATACTATAATTTAAAGCTTGTTTAATTATAATTTAGTTATAGCATTAAGCTTTTATTTTGATACTGAGTTTGATTATTACTACATGATAATTTAATTATATATCACCGATTAAAGAACAATAATCTCCAAAACTGGAAAAGTAAAATAAATCTGCAAAAAGAAAACTCTGAAAAACATTTTAACTTTTTAAACAAGCAATTAATCAATGCAACCTTATATAAATATCATTATTGTAATTTTTATATTTCTACAAAAATTACCCATATAATATTTTGCAAACGTAATTCATTGTTGCAGCACCACCTAGAATATAATATGTAAAAAGGATGAAGCCAAAATAATATATAATTGAAAAAGGACGTAATACGAAGAGTTGCGAGTGACTGTGTGGGTTTGGCCGTGAAAGAAGGTTGGGAGCGCATGAAGGATATATTTGATTGTCCATGGAAATTGCGTATTCATACGTATAAAAATATAATGGTTAATTTTAGTGACTAATTTTGGTGTATAAATAAAATAATTGTATTATTACAAATAAAACAAAACAGAAATAGTGAAATACATACCGTAACATTGGCCTTGATGATATTGTCTCGGGTTAGGCCAGAAGAAGGATCATCTTCAATAACAGATAGCATAACATCAATCAAATCTTGTTTCTCACTTGTTTCGTTATTATTATCGAACTCAATCTTCATATGTTGATGCTCTTCAACCCAGCTTCCCACAAGTTTATCCATATCTTTTCCAATTCGTTTCCTGTTCTTCAGCACTTGTCCTTCTATTGGAAACCATCCAATTATTGGAATCAAATCTGAAGGAACAAACTCCCCAACAATATGCGTGAATTCTCTTATAAGCTTCAGAATTCTATTTGCTTCTTTATCGTCCACGTTTTTCAAGTAGTTGAAACTGAAATACCCGATCATGATTTTCAATTTCATGCCATTAGACTATTAATTAGGAAGGGAAAATAAGAAAGAAATAGACAAAAAACAAAAAACAATAACGCTTATGTTACATGTAACACATAAGTTTGAATATTCTACTGTAAATAAATCTTTTATTATTCTAATATCCGATCAATTTAATTTAATTTATTATAAAAACAATATATAACACCATATATAAATGCATCAAAATAAATAGCGACTAATTCTTAGTTTTGGCAAAGTAATTTTATTCTGAAAAACAAAAGTGAACTTACTAACAATGAGAGAAAAGCTAGTAGTGCAAAAAAATCTGTATTCACTGTCTATATCATAATATAAAATAGGAAGGGTGTAAAAAAGTATACACAATTTTTCATACCAAGGATAAAAGTACACATAATTTATTTAATGAGTCAAATATAGACACGAATAATATCTTTTGTTGGATACATCTATCCCTCTGTAGTTAAGATAAGAGAGAATATTATTCATGTGTATATTTGAGTTATTAAATAAATTATATGTACCTTTATTCTCTGTGTGAAAAATTATGTGTATTTTTTTCCATTCTTCCTATAAAATATATACGTATTAAAAATGAACTAAAAATACATATATTTTATATACGTACAATATTAAATTTTATCTAACTTTTAATAGTAAGACTTAATTGAGTTAAATTAAAACTAATTTTGACTAAAATAAAATATTTTAAACGTTATGAAAAATATTACTTTATCCTAAATTTTTGTGTACATGACTTAAACTTTGTGTAATGAATTCATACCTCTTTCCTGCAATCATCCTTGTGATAATATTGAATGAAAGGCGTTCCAACCACTCACTCATGACAACCTTAACCTTGGAAGCGCCACCAAGATACGACATCAAATCATGGATGAAATGATCAATCTCCGATTCAAAAACATGCCTCAGCGAATCAATGCGACGTGGAGATAGAAGTTCAACCATAACTAGCTTTCTCATCTTTGTCCAATAGGGACCATAAGGAGCAGCTGCAAACCCAACAGCAAAGCTGTAATGAAGGTGAATTTCAGGGCTAGATTTGGGGCGTGAGGCTAAAGCAAGGTCGTTTGTTGTGAAACACTCCTTGATTGCGTCTTTGTTGGAGACCACAATGGCAGGGCATGATCCCAGACGGATTTGGAATATGGGGCCATACTTATCATCAAAAGAAGAGAAGGTTCTTGCAAGTGGTGTTCCTTTGGCTCTAAATAATATATGAAGGTGACCAATCAAAGGTAAGCCACCTGCTATTTCTGGTGCTTCTTGAACCTTCTTATTGGTTTCATCATCACTAGAATTTTTTAGTCTCCATATGTTGTAGATAATAAGCACTAAGCCTAATGCTAAGAGAATTGTTGGAAGAAGCGAAAGAAAATCCATGGCGTGATGACAAGAGAAGTGATGACTAAGCTATAATAATTAGTCTTAATCAACAAAATGCACACATTTCTTTATAAGGGCGGGGAGACCGTTACATCCTAGCTATCGGTGCTTTTTTTTTTTTTTTTTTATGTTTTTTTAAGTTCCCTCGTCCCTCATCCCTCATCCGCCGCAATTCCATTTAAGAGTTGGTGACTAATTACTGAGTTATTTATTGGGTAAATATTGTTTTGGTACCTAAAATTTAGAGTAAATTTTATTTTAATTCCTAACGTTTAAAATATTTTATTTAACTCCCAAAACATTTCAATTGGACCTACTCAAGTCCCATCATTAAAAGTTAGATGAAAATTTAATGTCGTAACTGACGTGATAATTTCTTTCTTCGTCTTGAAGAGTCAATGTAACCTTAACTCGCTGTGCAGGTAAAGTCGAACCACCCACGCACGAGCAATAGAGAGTTTTTTTGGTTTGATTTTTGTGCGATAATGATAAATGGTTAAAGTTTTAAGTTTTTCTTTGATACAAGAATGAAAATAGAAGATGAAGTGTAAAACTTTGCCATATATATAAAGTTTTTTAATAAAGAAGTGAACTAACTAATCACCGAAAAATGACCACGCCAGCTATAATGTTAAGTTCTTGTCAAAGATTTAATTTTGGGACTTAATTGAGTCTAATTGAAATTTTTTGAGATTAAAATAAAATATTTTAAACATTAAAAAATAAAATAGAATTTGAACCAAACATTAGACACTAAAATAATACTATACCCTTATTTATTTAAGTGGACATGTGAATTAGCAACTTTAGCTTTCAAAGTTGGTTTATTTGGAGTTTGTGTTTAATTTAGAAGGGGTTAATATAATTATAATGTCTGCTATTGGACCCAACATGTGATCCACGATCTGCTTAATTTTCTTAAAAGTCAAGTAGTTTTATAAAGTGTAGCTCATTCTTAATAAGATAAGGATAAGTGTCCCTGAGCAACGAGGCTTTCCAAATAAATGTTCAAATTAGGGTTATGTTAGCAGTAGAAAATCAATTATCAATATATAATATTCATTAAAATATAAAATATATATTAAAAATAAATTAAATTATACACATATTTATAAATTAATATATGATGATTAATTTTTATGACTGATTTTTATATACAAATAACTTTTTTTGTTATTAGCCTAATATTGCTTAGTGTTTAATTTTTTCCTCGAGACTAATTTTTCAACTTAGAATGGCTATTTTAACTAGATATAAAAATAGAATAGGCCACAATTTAAATATACGATATCTAAATTATATGTATTGAGTCTATACCTGATCTATTATTGGTTACATGATTTATAATTTACTTGGTCTGGTTTATATGAAAAGTCTAGTGTGACTCAAAATTTGTTTAAAATTAAAACCCTATTAAAAAGCAAATTAACAAAAGAATTTACAAATTTATAACTATAAATAAATAAAATTTTACAACATAGAAAAAAATTGTTTTACAATCTTTAAAAGTATATTTATTTAATAATTAAAAGTATCAATAATTGAGAAAACGAGTTGTCTACAAGAGGTACGATTTAGGATTCCTTAGACTAGCATGTAAATTTTAATGAAAACGTCAAAACGTGGATTAATTGTCCAATTGTTTGATTATGTGAAAATGCCCTTATAAAATGATTTGTGTGACTTGAATGAGCTTGTATGATGTATGCATGTGTATTGATGATGAATTGTATATAGAAAAAGACTAGGGAGCCAACATATTATGGCCAATAGGGAGCCAACACATAGATATAGATGATAACTCATATAAATTTTAGATGATAATTTAATCTTGAATATATGAGTTACTAATGATAACTCATATAAATTTTGGATGATAATTTAGTTATTGGCTTCCTATTGATTCCTTAATGTTGGTACCGTAGCATTGTTTTTGTATATATACATGTGGTATTATGATGTGGAAGGGAGTAGGAGAGAAATGATTCTTTGATGATTTTGAAATGTGGGCTAATTGGGTTGTGGTTTTCATGATTTAGGTTTTCAAAGTGAAGTTCGAAAATGATTGTTTTGAACTTTAAAAGTGTGGTTTTGGAATGATGACAATTGGAAAATGAGTTAAAGAGTTTTGGGTTTTCAAATTTACTTGAAAAATATCATTTTCTACAGAATTTGCTGCGTGTGAATCGACTTTCCGAATGAGAGTCGACTCATACGACTTGAAACTTTTGAAAACGTGATTTTTGGCATTTTGAGTCTACTTGCTTATAGCTGAGTCGATTCACAATTGTCCAGAGAGTAAGAAAATGATTTTGGGGTAAACGAATCGACTCTGTCGAACCTGAGTCGACTCACAGTTTGAAAATTTTGTGAGAAGATTTCTCTAGTGCATTGAGTCGACTCTCGTAAGACTATAGTCGATTCATTTTTTGACAGATGCGAAAGCCAAAATCTTAACTTCCAGGAAATCAATTCTGTTCATTCCCGAATCGACTCTGGCTCTTCAAAAACTAACGTGAGATTTCATTAAGTGCGAAGAGTTGACTCGTGTATGTGGAAGAGTCGATTCACTTTTGATCCGAAATGAATTTCAAACTTTTCAAAGTGGTGCAAGTCGACCTGTGGATCTCTCGAGTCGATTTACAACCCTCCAGAGACGAAGTTTCTCTGCGATGGCTCCAGAGAATCGACTCCATCCATTCTAGAGTCGACTCTGGCCTTATAAACATTCTAAACCTACGATTTTAAGGCTTTTAACTTGGTTTTAAAGTATACTCTTACTCTCTGTACCACTTACACCCTTAAGGGGTACAAATGATGAATGTATGATGCTATGTGAGTCTATCAGAGTGTTTGGGAACTCTTGAAGTTGCCATCTTTATTCTTAGGCAATAGTGGACTCTCAGATGCAAGAGGCGCTTAAGGAACGTCAAGGTCATCAATGAATAGCTATATAATTAATTGAAACCCCCATAAAAGTATTTTAAAAACGTTGGGGGTGAAAGATCGTCCTCAGGGAAATGCATTCCTGAGAGTGATCCGGGACTAGTACTGAATCGGTCGGGTTGACTAAAATAACCGACCAAATGAGCTCATTAACCATAGGATCAAGCATGCATCATGTGCATTTGTTTGATTTGCTTGAAATGACTTGTCTTAGCTTGCTACTTGACTATATAACATGTTTCTTGTTGTGACTTGTATTACTTGAATTAATTGTGTTTGTCATATATGCCTATTATTTGTGTTTGTACAACTCTACATGTGACCAAGATAGAAATGTCTATGATATTCATGTAAAGTTATACATTAGTTTTTGGGCGCTTTTATCGTATTAGGAATTCCGTATGTTTTCACTGTTTTCAGATGTAAGTCTTAGCGCTCGTTAGAGGCCGATATAGAGGTTGGAGTAAGCAAAAAGCGAAGGATTTATTTTGTTGTTTTGGATGTATAGATGTATATAACTCTTCGTAGTGCGTATTTTGTACATGATCTCTAACTATGTACATTTTGGGTCCTTAAGAACAATGCCTAGTGGCTAGTGGCAATTTGTATGTGGAGAGTAGGTTATTCTAGTTATGACTCTGTTATTAAAACTAACCGGTTGTTCTTCGTCGACCGCAACTAGCTATTATAAACACTGTATTTAGCTATGTTTAAAATGATTGTCTAGTGCGTTAGTTTCGGAATGGTGTACGGATATCGAAATTTATGCTTAACCTATTCCGGTTTCTCTCAAGTTTAATTGGCTCCTAGTTAATATACATATTTTCTCTATAATATTATGGTATTAAGTTCAAGCCTACGTCGTGATATCCTAGAGTTATGTCTATTAAGATTTAAGCTCAGTAAACATCACTTTAGGGTGTTACACAAAGACCCTAAATTTGACCTCTTTAAGTAAAAAGACTTATACAAAATTTTAAGCCTGTTTTTTTTTTATCACATATGTCTGACCTGAGTCGTGCCTAATTAGGTTAGGCCATAGGCCACCTATACCTGTTTCCATCCCTAATTTCAACACACTAACAAGTATAGGTGACCAATAATGTTCCAACCAACACTCAACCAACACCCTACATTTCCCTCATTCTCTAAAGAACCACCACCACTACCAGAAGAATAATCTATTGCAACCACCATCACGCCCTCCTCTGTTTCTCCATCACCAAAGACGTTTCTGAAAAGCTCATCGTGAACACTCTTCCCTCTTCGACCACCTCCGCGGCTGCATCTCCTTCACCGTTTAGCTCCATTCGTAGGGGATGAGCCTCTCCTCCTTCTCGAACTTGCCATCTCCGCCGCGTCCTTTGTGGAGGAGATTTCCCTGGATTATTCCTAAGTAACCCTAAGTATTTTTCTGGATTATCCCAAATTTTCATGCCTAAAATTTCATCAATATCATTTCTAGCTTGAATAGAAATTTGATTCCCAAAAATAATTCCTGCTTTCTATATTAATCTTTTGTCTCGAAGCTCTTGTGTATTCGTTGATGATTGTGATTAATTGAAAAATTTCTTCTATCTTTGTCTTAGAGAACAAAATACAATCATCAGCAAATAACAAATGTGTTAGAACAGGGGCTATTGGAGCAATTTTTACTCCAAATATCTTTTTATAATTAACTGCTTTTTTTTATTAAAATGGTTAAAACTTTTGTAGCAATTTTTACTCCTACTATTTTGGTTTTTATGGTTTTGAGCGAAAATCAAAATCATTTCTAAGATTTTTTTTTTCAAAATCGTCCCTAATGTTTATTTTATATTTTAAAATTACCAATTCGAATCAAAATCCTTTTTACCGACAAAAGTATTTCTTAAATTGTATCACTTCCAACGCCATTGCTTCACTTTCCAAAATTTCCATGGTAATCACAACTAATAACACTATAAATTTTCGAATAAAAAACTCAATTTTTAAGTTATGATAAAACAAAATTAATGTCGTTGGATTTCAAAACAGGTCTTTCCTTGAAGGTATTATTGATGGTTACCATGTACTACAAGGAAACAATAATGGTCATAAAAATGATGTAATTTGAGAGGCAATTTTGTTTTTAAAAATTTTGTTATCAAAATAATGATTTTCAAACAAAAATAAACGTTAGAGACGATTCCGAATAAAAAATCTTAGAGACATTATTGATTTTCGATAATATACTATAAGGATCAAAATATTACCTTACCCTAATAATAATATATTTCCAAATCCCTTGGACAGTGTTCGGCTATGTTTCAGGATTATGTTTGATGGCTAGAAATTGTGTTTGTCCTCAAAATTTCAATAATTCAATAGCTCCAAAAATGGAAATACTGTGAATTGAAGTTTTTAAAATGGAAACTGAAACTTTAATAAATTTATAAAATTTCAATACTAATATTTATTTTTTTTACGCAAATTTAATTTAACTTTGTCTTTTTATACATTTTAAATCAAATACAATATGCAAATTTATTTTAGTTTTAATTTCTCAATCTCTATTTCTTAAGATCTGTGTCTCAATTTTTATCTTTCTTTCAAATATAAGCAAATATACTTACTTTCATATACCAATCAGTCAATCACCATTAGACGACAAAAAAAAAAAAAAAAACACAATGACCATTATTGATTTGCTTTTACCTACCTTGGAGGATTCTTGGGAAGAATTTTCATCCGCATGATACCTCTTAGGATCACTGCTTCAGTTTGTTATGCCTGCCAAGACTAAATTCTAGTCAATCATATTAAAATATAAAATATATATTAAAAATAATTTAAATAATATATGAAAGTTGATTTTTTGTGTGAACATGTCATTTTTGTAATGCCCAATATTATACATGAGTGATAGATTTCATATGCTAGCATCAACTCGTTGGGTCAATAAGATTGTTAATGGAGTCAACTTGGGCAAGGTTATGCCAAAGCCTTCTCTAATGTCAATAGGTTCATCCTCCATTCCTACATCCAAATCAAACCTTTGAAGCAAGCGAGCAAGTTTCATGAGAGTCACTTGTGTGGCAAATGTGGATCCAGGGCAAGCTCTTCTACCTAATCCAAATGGAAGGTATTCAAAGTGATGATGATGATGATGATCTTCATCAAGTTCTCCATTATTTCCATTAATGAACCTCTCTGGTGAAAACCTCTCAGGCTCTGACCAAATACTTGCATCTCTATGCAGCTTCCACACATTAGCAAAGACACGTGTCCCTTTTGGCACGTAAAAGCCATGAATGTAACAATCTTCTCTTGCTTCATGAGGTACTAATAGAGGCCCTGGCGGATATAATCTTAGAGTTTCTTTAAAAGTTGCTTGTAAATAAACAAGGTTTTTAACATCTGATGCTTCTACCTTTCTGTTTTTACCCACATGAAGATCAATTTCTTCTTGTGCACGTTTCAGAGCATGTTTATTTCTCAACAGCATCACTAGGATCCAAGTCATTGCAATCGATTTTGTGTCTGACCCTGCTAGAATCAGATTCTAAATATGAAAATAAAGCTTGCTTGTTAGATTATAATAATTATATAATAAAATAATGGCAATATATATAATTATTAGTATTTTTTTAGTGTCGTTTTCATTTCTTTTTCAACATTATTTTTTATGTGAAATTTATTATTAAATTATCGAGTGACCTATTAATAATTCTGCATTCAACTATAAAAAAAATCCAACTTATGATTATTATTGTCAAAGTTTATTATTTAATTGTTACCGGAGCTTACCAATGAAGTGTAGCTTAAATGTCAAGACTATTATCATGTATACAACTATGCATATATGAGAATTCAAGTAATAATTAAAGATTTTTTTATTTTTCATAGATAATAATCAATTGAAAAAATTATACATAACCAATAAAAAATACAGAGAGTATTAGTTAAGAATTAACACGGCAAAGTTTGCAAAATAACCGAGGGGTTTTTTATTTCTATATATTAATTATTATTAAATTAAATATACAATATTATATGCAATAATATTATTTATATAAAATTTTATATAAATATTAAACTGATTAGTGCTCATTTACTCAACACAAATAGTGAAAAACATACCGTAATATTGGCCTTGATGATATTGTCCCGGGTATAACCAGAGGAAGGATCATCTTCAATAACAGATAGCATAACATCAATGAAATCTTGTTTCTCACTTGTGTCATTATCATCAAAATCAGTAATCTTCATATCTTGATGCTCTTTAACCCAGCTTCCCACAACTTTATCCATATCTTTTCCAACTCGTTTCATGTTCTTCAGCACTTTCCCTTCTATTGGGAACCATCCAATTATTGGAATCAAATCTGAAGGAACAAAATCCCCTGCAATGTGCATGAATTCTCTTATAATCTTCACAATTCTATTTGCTTCTTTGTCGTCCACATTTTTCAAGTAGTTGAAATACCTGACCATGATTTTCAATTTCATGGTATTAGACTATTAGGAAGATTTTAAAATACATGTAAGGTAGCAATTTTGTTTAGTTGGATTTTGATGCACATCCATGCATTTATATGACTTAAAATTAATTATTTTTGTTGGTGTAAAACCTCTTACACTTATATGAAAATTAAATGCATATTTTGTTTGTGTTAATGTTCAAGTGTGAAGGGTAGTCCCATATCTTTGAGAACAAGGAGAAGTGATGATTTTATAAGATGAGAGACCCATTTACTTGACATCTTAAGGTTTTGAGTTGAATGTGGTGTTTTCTCATTCTCTCATTTGTTCCTTTCCAAAATCTTCCGATGGTTTTGCTCGGTGCCAACCAAGATACAACACCAAATCATGGATGAAATGATCAATCTCAGATTCAAAAACATGCCTCAGCGAATCAATTCGACGTGGAGATAGAAGTTCAACCATAACTAGCTTCCTCATCTTTGTCCAATAGGGTCCATAAGGAGCAGCTGCAAACCCAGCAAAGTTGTAACCAAGGTAAATTCCATGGCTAGATTCGGGGCGTGAGGCTAAAACGACTCGTTTGTTGTGAAACACTCCTTGATTGCGTCTTTATTGGAGACCACAATGGCAGGGTATGATCCCAGACGGATTTGGAATATGGGGCCATACTTATCAGCAAGAGAAGAGAAGGTTCTTGCAAGTGGTGTTCCTTTGGCTCTAAATAATATATGAAGGTGACCAATCAAAGGTAAACCACCTGCTATTTCTGGTGCTTGGAGATTATTCTTGGTTTCTTCATCATCATCACTAGATTTTTTTAGTCTCCATATGTTGTAGATTAGCACTAAGCCTAATGCTAAGAGAATTGTTGGAAGAAGCGAAAGAAAATAATCCATGGCGTGAGAAGAGAAGTGATGACAAAATGCATTTCCTTATAAGGAGTAGGTGGGCAACCTTTACAACCTCGCTATGGTGCTTTCTTTAATTCTTTTTCTTTCCGGTGGTACTTTAACTCAATACGCTAAAGACTAATTCATCGTAAATCTAATTTCTTTAAGGATTAAATTGCGGCATACATAAGATAAAACTCTATTGATTAAGCTTACCAATGCAAGTTGGTTTATTTGGTGCTGTTTTTAAATTAGAAGAGGTTAATAATTATAATGTCCAATACTGTGATCCAACATGTGATCCACGATCTGCTTAATTATTCTTAATAAAGTCAAGGTTTTAAATTTTAAAGGAAGAACTCCTCCTTAAGATAAGGGTAAGTGTCCCTACCTACAAGGCATTCCAAATAAATGATCGAATTATATATAAGGGTTTTGGATGCAGGGCTTTGGATCTCTTCTTTGGTAAAAGAAGCTTCTTATTAGCCTAATAATGTATTTTTTATTGGTTGATTTGTTAATTAGAAAAATATTAATTACATATAATTTTTCTTCATGATATGGCTCTTTAGAAATAGGGTCCAACTGTTGGGCTTGACGCTGATCCAAGGGTGCAGGAACTACAATTTTGTTTAATTTAGTTCTCCCTTGTTATGATCTCAATTATGATAATTCAAGTGTCCAAATTGAAGCCCATAACTTGTACTTTCCAGTGGTATATGAGTTAGGAGTATCAAATCACGTTATGAAAAGGAAACAGCAGATGGAAGCTAGGGTGTAACAAACATTCAGCATCTTACTTTATTAAAGTGGAATACAAGTTGATTTAATACTTTAAAGTATTTTAATGCAACTTGCTCAAGCTTAT
>JASCZI010241974.1:9234-31085 GCA_036250425.1 Stylosanthes scabra | reverse complement strand
TTCTGATCCTTATCAAAGAGCTCAGGCTAAGTTTTGGGCTCATTTTTCTGACAATATGGTATGCATTCCTTTATGTTCTTCATCATTTATTATTTAATTTACAGTATTCTTGATTCTCTATTACTTGTACTGTAATTAGTTTGCCATTGCTTTTATTGACATGTTTTTAATTATTTGAAGATCAATCATCTTTGGTCCACCATATGTTTGAAAGGGATTTACATAATAATTCTAAAAAGTAAAAACATATATTATTATTATTATATAATATCTCATTTTCAAAATTTATCTATAATAAATATATTGGTAAAGGAATTATAAGTATGAAAAAAAATATATTATATTTGATTAAGGTTGGCATCTTTCTTTTTCAATGTTTCAAATAGATATTGAACAAGTCAATGAGCCTATTGACATCAAAAGGAGAAGAGCTAGAAGTTGCCACAATGGAATTCAAAGAGAACCTAAAATTGTTGGAAGAACAACTTGGAGACAAGCATTATTTTGGAGGTGAAGAACTTGGTTTTTTGGATGTAGCACTTCTTCCAATCATAACTGGATTTAAAACTAGAGAGATTTATGGCAAATTCAAGACTGAAGATGAGTTCCCAAAGATTTTTGCTTGGGCCAATAGGTGCCTTAAAAAAGAGTGTGTTTACAAGTCAATTCCAGATCAAGAGAAGATGTATGGTTTAATTGTGGAGATGAGAAAGAAGTTTGGAGTTGAATAGGTTCTTTGATTTTTATTTGGTATACTTTATCTAAAATAAGAACCTAAATGCTTTTAAGCATTTTGGATATATCATTGATGTGATTGCGAAATAAAATCATGATTAAACTTTTCATATATTAGTTTAAATTTTATATCAAATATTCAATCATTTTCTTCTATATATTATGTAAATTTTTTATTGTGTTAGTATTTTACTAACTTTTATATTTGAAATTTTTAAATGGACTAAAGAAAATTTGGATTTATGTTTTTGGGTTCACACAGAAAATAGTTTTTCAGGAATATAAATTATTTAAATGTTATTGTTACGCAATTTATCCTTAAAAAAAACTGAATTATAAAAAATCAACAATGAATATTATTTCCTATGATGCATAGACACGGAACATGACACGATACGCCGACACACCAATCTTAATTTTTTATATGATACGGGGACACGGCATATATATAAAATATAATATATTTTTAACAAAATTATAATAATATATTAATATTTTATTCATATTAGAATTTAAATTATTATCTTTAAATATTTTTAATGTCTATTTTAATTATATAAAACATTTAAGATAATTTTTTATTTTAAAAAATATCATATATACTACTTTTAAACTTATTTTAAGGATATAAGTTAATAATAAAGTTGGACACGCGGACACGTGATGATATTTTGAAGCGTCAAGTGTGTCCGAAGAGATATTTTTTTACTTCTTTTAAGGACACGGATGGACACTTAAGACATTTGTGTCGGACGAGTGTCGGTGAGTATCGTGTCCAAAAGATGTCCAATACGCAGACACGCTAACTCGCCGAAGTGTCCGTATTTCATAGATTATTTCTAGCTTTTCTCTTTCAAATAATGCTATTCACACACTCTTTTAGCAGACACCAGCTTTACAATAAAAATAAGATTATTATAGAAAGATTAAAAAAAATAGAAGATAGTTACGAGATTCGCTAGAGATGGGTGGGTTTAGATTCGGGTCGGGTTGGGTGGGTTAGATTTGAATAGATTTTATTGGGCTGCAAAAGCCCATCTGAAAAAAAAATACAAGATTCACCAAGACACTACCTAGATTTTAAAATAAAAAGAGATTACCAAAAAATAAAAAGAGACAATACCCTTCTATCAACTATAATATCCCAAAGTTAACCAAAACAAAAAACTATAATATCCCAAAATAATTACAACTGTCATTTCTGCAACTTGAAAATGCTCTAACATATATTTGATTAAAAAAAATGTAGGAAGCCCAAAAGTTTCAAAGCTTCAAACTGTATAATACCAAAAAAAGAAAAAAATTTCAAACCGTAACGAATTTTCAAAATTGCTCTTAGAAAACCTCCACCCAAATGTTTTTGCTGTTGCTACGTTGTTCTGTTTACCTTGGGCATTTCTCTCCTTTCTCTTAGTTTTTATTTGAAATTTTCAATTAAAATAAATTAGTTGTTGTTGTTGAAGTGAAATTTTTGGTTGGGTTAGAGGTGATGAGGCGGGTATGGTGGTAGGATTGGAATCATGGAGGTTCAGACACGAGAGTGGACAAACACAAATTCATTAAAGATGAGAGGTGGTTTTGAATTTTGATTGGGATCGATGCAATGAGGAGGGTGAACATGCAGTGGTCAGATATAACTACTAAAAAATTCACTACTAATTACACATATTATAAATATGGATTTAGCTAACTTGTGTAATAATTACATATAATAAGTTTGCTATTAATAAAAAGTTTTAAATATTTATATTTAATAAATATAAAATAAATACACTTAAATTTTTATATTTTCAATAAAAGAAATTTTAATTTGTAATTTTGTCATGTACACTAGGCACGTGTTAGATAAACCTTATAAATATTAGGGTTTTTTTGTCCTTGAAGTTTATAGCAAATTTAAAAAATAATTCTAACATTTAATTTGATTCAATTTTATCTCTAACATTTTTTATTAGTTTTAAGGTGGATTTGGTAAAACTTTTATTTTTCGAATAAAAGATAGTTTTTTAAAAGTCGTAATATGTATGTTTGGTAAAATCAAATAAAAATGGTCTTTTAATAAGCACAAGCAATAATAATTGTGTTTGATAAAATGACTTTAAAATTTAAAATGACAATAACAGATATAAATATAATAATGAATGTGAATATTTATTAATAAATAGGGTTATATAGGACTTTTCAATTTTGATAAGTACAAGTCATCTTTGAAAAGCTCCTTTCAGGTGCTTTCAAAAGCACCCTTATCTTTTAAAAGCTGCACAAACACGTTGTCTTTTTTATTTACCAAACACAAAACGAAGTGCTTGTGCTTTTGAAAAGCACAAGAATCCCTTCGAAAAGCTTTACCAAACTCACCCTTAATTTTACTCATACTGTCAAATATTTAATGGTCAATGTGTAAATAATAAACTTTTTTTTTAACTTTACCTCAAAATACTATTTATCTTCATCATTATTATTATCCAATCATTTTTTTTCTCTTAAAATTACTCTTGATTTCCAACTCACTTCCTACACACCATGGTATGTCATCATTATCATCTCACCGTGATGATCTTTAAAAAACTAATCAAATCTCTATTTTTTGATAGATATTAATGGTGGTAAATGATATATAAAGACATATTAAATTGAAAAAAAAATCTTAATTGAAGAAAATTTGATAATAAAAATAAATTTAAAATTATTAAAAAAATGTTAAATATAAAATTAAATATTAAAAATATATTTTTAATATTTTAAATTTAAAATATTAAGAACAAAAAACATACCTTATCTAAATTTAAAAAGCATAAAAAAGCATAAAAGGAGAAAAATATGATCAGGTAAGACCCACTCAATTTTCACTATAATAATAAAGTGGAGTTTATCCAATTTTCTCAGCTAAAACAACTGATTTGAGTATTTAATATGAATATGATTTTTAATTTAGTTGTTGAAAATATTATTTGAGCAGAGTAAATTGTTGTTGACCCGAACACCGGATGATGTAATGGATTGCATCACATTGGAATTGGATGCAAAGTATTACTTTATTTGATTTGATTTTGCATTGAAAAAGAAAAGAGAAATTGGTGGTAAAATGTTGGTGACTTAAGCACTGACATATGATATTGATATCTGGAATCAATCACTGAATCAGGGTTACTTGTGCTTTAATTTCGAAGGTCCCAGAAACATAGATAACGTGCCGGTGCTCGCGACAACGAGCCATGGACCATCGATATATTGAAAAAAGAAAAAAAGAAAAAAGAGAATCCTAGAATATGCCATGTCATGCCATTGCCATAACAACGTTGCAACACAACACACACCTTTAACCACTCAAATTTAGTGGCTCAAAAATTTGGTAATGTAACACTTAGTTGATGTTTAGTTAGACTTTTAAATTATGATGAATATATAATATTGAAAAATGGTTTATAAAAATTTAATGAAATCATAATTAATGGACAAAACTTAAAGGGAAAATTGTGGTTTTTTTTTGGTAAATTTTAAATATGTCATTAACGTTCAAAATGTTTATTTGTATTTCTAACATTTTAAAATGGTATTAATCTTATCTCATTGACAAATAATGCTAAAACTTACTAATGAAAGCATATATAAATGTTAGTTTACAATATTAAAATATTGAATTTTTTTAAAATAAATAAAAAATATCAAATTTACTAAAATAGTAATTTTTTATTTTAAATACCTTTACTTATTCCGGGTTCTGCAATCTCATAATTGTCTAAACACTATTTTCGGGACTGCCTCGCTAATTTTTTTTTATATGTATTCCGGGACTGCAAAATCCAGAAATGGAATAAAATAATATAAATATATTTGGAAAATATTACATAGTTATTGGCGAATCGTATAAATATGATATAAATATGTTAGGAAAATGTTGCAAAATTTTATTTAAAAATTTTAAGTACTCATATTTAATATGCTATAAATTTTTAATTATTATTATTTATAAATATTTTTTTATTTAATTAATATACGAAATGAGGCAAAAAAAAAAATAGATTGCGTGTCAATCAGTTTTTTTTGTTATATCTCGAGCTGATATTAAATTTTTACTTGTTTAATAAAGAATGAAATTTTTTTTTTCTAAAATCTACTTATTAAAGTGATGAAGTTGGAAAGGGACTAGAAACATTGAGTGTATGGTTTGTCAATAACCATGTAATTTTGCAATATTTCTTAAATATATTTATACAATTTTGTGTGAATATATATAAAAATTTTTTTAGCCATTTTCGAACTCTACAATCAAAAAATGGTGTTTAGACAATTTCGAGACTGTAGAGTTAAGTAAAGAGTGCCTAAAATAAAAAATTATTGTGAGCGTATTTATTTTAGTAAATTTAATATTTTTATTTATTTAAAAAAAATTCTTAAAATATTATAAATAATAAATTTATTTTATTTATGTCTATTATTATTTTCCTCCATACACAAATACAATCCAAAGATGAAAAGAAGAGAAATGCATAATAATTTTTTTTCTACTTATTCAAAATTTATCTTTTTTAATTGCTTGAGCGTGATTATGAGTAAAAGAAATTAAATTATATGAACCAATTTCAAATATATGTTTCTAGACCACCAAATTTACTCGTTTTAAGACAGAAAATAAGCATTACTAATAATACCTTCACTAATATTGTAGAAGACTGTGGTAAAGGCGGTTGCAAAGTTGCACTTATCAATAATCTTTATTACATTAATTTAATAAATTAAATTGACTCAAATATCATCATCACATTCCAAAGCTCCAAACTTTCACTCTATAAATATAAAACAGCATCCTAAGCTGAGACCACAAATACAAATTTCTCTGCTTCTTCTATCTTCTTTTAAACTCTAGCAAATTCTCAATTATTCTTGTGCTGCAAATCAACAATGGCAGATGAGGTAACTCTACTTGATTTCTGGCCAAGCCCTTTTGGGATGAGGGTGAGAATAGCACTTGCAGAAAAGGGCATCAAGTATGAGTACAAAGATGAGGACTTGAGGAACAAGAGCCCTCTGTTGCTGAAGATGAACCCTGTTCATAAGAAAATCCCAGTTCTGGTTCACAATGGCAAACCCATTTGTGAGTCTCTGATTGCTGTTCAATACATTGATGAAGTGTGGAGTGATAGATCTCCATTGTTGCCTTCTGATCCTTATCAAAGAGCTCAAGCTAGGTTCTGGGCTGATTTTGTTGACAAGAAGGTACCTACCCTTTTTCCTTTTCATAATATTTTTATTTTATTTAATTTTCTGTAATAAAGAAAACATTTTATACTTCTTTTACATGTACATATTAAATGTTAATGATATTTTTCTTAAGCTGAGTAATTTGTGCTGGGATCTTTGTAATAATCTCGAAATAAAAACTTGTTCTGTTTTGTGCCTATTGTCCTTGTTTTTTGGTTGAAAAAAAATTGACAAGTTTTGTTTAGATAACTAATATTTTTATGTGTGTTTCTTTTTAATACAAGGTTTAATTTTTAATTTCTCTGTATTTTTGTTGTAGAACAACTACCAGATAGGGCTTTGATGTTATACTTTCTTGCTAGCTAATTTGTTACCCTTTGGATATAATCTAGAACATGAGATGGGGTGCATGCATGTAATAAAAACAGTAAAAGCAAAATGGTACCAATTTGGATAAGGAATATATATGGCACTACTTTATGTTGGACTTTTCTTTTTTCCCTCTTTATTAAGATATTCTCAGAATCTATTGCTAATTTTAAGTAGTGGAGCTACTTTTCTGTTTGTAAGTTTTGTTCTTTTGCCTCTCATTTACATTTTGGCTACATGCTTTTATGTAGCACTGCGTGGCAAAAGATCCTGTTTATTGGATTAGGCATAAAGTGACTATTATTATTATTATTATTGATTATTGGTATGGCCCTAAGCACAAATTAATTGTTAGATTTTGAATACTAAAAATTGTAAGTAAATTAAATTGATAATAAAACTAAGGAAAAGTTTTTAAGATAAGAAAATTTGTAATGTGATAAAATAATCCCATGAACACTCGAGTTAACTACTATTTCTTGATGTGTCAAAATAGATTTATGATGCTGGAAGGAAGGTTTGGACAACAAAAGGAGAAGAACAAGAAGCTGGGAAGAAAGAATTCTTGGATGCCCTTAAACTGTTGGAGGAGCAACTTGGTGACAAGCCCTACTTTGGAGGTGACAACATTGGCTATGTTGATGTGTCACTTGTTCCATTCTACAGCTGGTTCAAGGCATATGAGACATTTGGCAACATTAACATTGAAAAAGAGTGTCCCAAATTCATTGCTTGGGCCAAGAGGTGTCTTCAGAAGGAGAGTGTCTCTAAGTCACTCCCTGATCAGAACAAAGTCTTTGATTTCATTGTTGAGATGAGGAAGAAGTTTGGGTTGGAGTAATTAATTGGCCCCTAAGTTTGATAAAATGATTATGTAATAATAAAAAGGGCACTTTGTTGTGCCCAATTTTATGCTTGTAGTAGGAATTTATGGTTTTAATCTGAATAAATAAATTATGGGATTTGTATTTTGTAGCACATTACAATGTATTTGCCGTTTTATTTGTCTCAAATATTTTGTGTAAAATAATTTTATCAACCTGTTCTTTTTATTTGGTTGGTTATTGTAGGCTTGTAGCCTTTTATATTAGTGTATTGTGGTTGTTGTCATGACATGTTTAATTAACTTCTGAATAGAAAATGAATTTGAGAGGTAAAAATATCTCAAGCATAATATGGAATACTAATTAGATAAAAAATATTCAGTCATTAGTTAATTGGAGTGAACATTATTACATGAACGATAATGGATTCATTCTATCAATTTTTCTTTTCTAATAGCGTTTGATCTTTGAATTGAAAATTAAGATCAATATTTTTTTATCCCTAAAAACTAGTAGGATAGAATCTAAAATTTATAAAGGGAAAATAGATGAAACTGAACCAAATAAGATCAAGTAGTAAATGTTATATTTTCTCAAAATACATAAAAAAAAAAGTTTATAATTTTACTGATTTTCACTTTTACTCATCAGAAACAAACTAATCGAAACATGCAAAATTTTCTCTATATAAAATATTAAAGGAAAACATATTAAATTATTATAAATTTGGAAAGTGAAAATTAGAAAAAAAAATTGAAAGAATGAATAAAAATAATAGAATCGAGTCAAATTGTATATATAAATTATAAAAGACTAGGGAGCCACCATAACCCAATAAAGAGCTAATATATAGTTATGAATGATAATTCATATAAATTTTGGATGATAACTTAATCTTGGATATATGAGTTACGAATGATAACTCATAAATTTTGGATGATAATTTAGTTATTGGTTACCAATGATAACTCATATAAATTTTGGATGATAATTTAGTTATTAACTCTTTAATGACTCCCTAACATTGATTCCGTAACATTGTTCATAAATTATAGATTATAGATTAATAAAGCTCGACACATGTAAAGTTTTGTCCCAAGTAGGGTTGGGAATGGGACGGGCTACTCGACGGGGTTCGTGGCTCGGCTCGTTTAGGCTCGGTTCGGCTCGTCTTATTTTAGTAAATAGGTCAGGCTTGGGCTTTTTATAAAGCCTATTTGTTAAAAAGGCCAGGTCATGGGCTTTGAAAAATGTTCGTTGAGCCGGCTCGTCAAATTTTTTTTTTATAAAAAGTTATATTAACTTAAACTTTCAATTGTTCTTTCATAATATAAAAAAACAAAACAAAGAGCTAAGAATACCTAAGACTAAAGTCAAGATTATAACTTTTTTTTTTTAAATTTATGCTTATAAACTATAATTTGATTATAAGTATGATCATAATATATGATTAATAATTGACACATAAATGAATTATGATTCATAAATTATGTATATATTTCAAGATACATCTAATGTTAATTAATTTAGATTTTCTAAGTTTATTATTGAGTTATAATTCATAAAACACAATCTAAGATAAGCTCGCAGGCTTGGGCTTTTAAACAGGTCGTGATTGGGCCTAAAAAAAAGCCTATGATAGGTAATAAGCTTAGGCTAGGGTCATATATTTACAACATTGTCCAAGCTCATCTAAGCTAAAGCTCGGCTCGACCCAGCCCATTTTCATCCCTAATCCCAAGGTAGCACTATGCATTAATTCATGGTAAAAAATACAATTTAAATATGTAAAAAATAATAAACATGTTAAACAATAATTATAATTTGACTCATTGACTTAGGAATGAGCATAGATATGGGTAGTCCAATTATTCGATCAAAACCAAACCAATCCGATTATATCGGTTCTATATCCAACGGGTAATCGGGTATAATTGGGATCAGATCCGAACCAACCCGACCATAATCGGTTCGGGTATTGATTTTGATGTAAAGATACCCAAACCAATCCGATTACCCAATTAGGTTTATATTAATTTAAAAAATAATAAAATATAATAATATATACACAATTTTATTATTTTTAACTTAAATTATTATATCTATAGTCACCAAAAAAAATTATTATATTTTTTAAAATATAAATTTGATAATATATTACCTTTTATTAAATTTATTATTATTATTTATTATTGACATAAACAATTTTCTCATATTTTTCTATTTTTTTCCAAAATTTTATTTTCAATCGGGTATCCAATTACCCAAACCAATCCAACCCGGATTTAATCGGTTCGGTTTGGTTCGGATTCACTTACTAAAAATCTCAAATCCAAATCAATCCAAACTAATTAAAATTTAATCAGTTCGGTTTCTATTTTCCCCCAAACACGAATCAATCGACCCGTACTCACCCCTACATTGACTCATTAAAAAATTCATACGTATTATACTATTATTGACTACTGTATCAAGTCTGCATGAAAAGTCATATATATTTTTATGCATTTTATAAACAAATTGTATTAATTTGTTATTTCAATATTACTTAAAATTTAAAATTTAATTAAATCTTGAAAGGATATAAATGGCAATAGTAATCATCATCATGTAAACCATGTTATAATATACATGCAAGGTTTTTGTGATTAGGTTTTGATGAATGACAATCATTATGGAATTGAGGACAAGCATCGAAGGATTTGAGGAACGATTTAGAAAGCAAACAACAACAACAAGATAAACGAAGTCCACAATCATAAAGACGTTTTAGAGTCTTAGGACTTAGGTAATTATCTTGTCAAGAACCAAAGTTTATTATCTCTCTCACACACACACTATAAAATGTTTTTTAAAGAAAAGCTTTTACGAAAACTATAGCCGTAAATGTTTTATAACCAAGTTAGTTTAAAACTTAATGCATGTTGTCAATCATGACCTTTGTGCACTAAAGTGATAATAACTTGAACTACAAAACTCCAAACGATACAATTCTTGTTGCGTTAGAAAGCTAACGTCCGGAGCTTCAGATTGATATATATATGTCTTTTGTGAATAGTAAAAATACGTTTTTACGGCCAATAAATATTAAATTACTGTTCCCACGGCTAGTGAACAGTAAATTACTGTTCCCACGGCTAGTGAACAGTATTCATAACGGCTAAATTACTTGGGATGCTTATAAATAGATGGTTTTTAGCTCTTTTTGAGATACACTTCTTGCTCCAAACATTCTTGTTATTATACTTATTTTTTTTAGATCAATTTCAAGTGCTTTTATGCACTAATTTGAGAGATACACATATTTGGTTCATATAGCTTCAAATTTGTAATCATACACTCTTGTTGTGAGTTATCAAACATCTATTTGTTCCATTTGTAAGATAAGAGATTGGTTCTCTTATTGTTGAGCGTTGATAAACACTAGGCGGTGAGATAAACACTTAAAGAGAAATCTTGAGGTTGGAAAAACTTCGAGTGAAGTGGGTTATCGTGTTGTACCGTAAGGTGTTCGATTCAAGCTCTTGTTGTAAACGGTTTATCAAGCACCTTAAAGCTTGTTGGTAGTGGAACTTCTCAATTGCGATTGAGAAAGAGTGGACGTAGGCAAAGGTTGTGCCGAATCACTATAAATCTTGTGTATCGTATCTCTATCCTTCATCTCTTTAATTACCGTCATTTATATTTTACAAGTGTTTTGGAAGTACAAGCTCCTTGTAAGTACTTAAGAAGTGGCTTAAGTCCTTGGAAAAATACTAGTACAATCATTTGAGCAATTTATTTTCAAAGTAATTTAAGCTTCCGCAAAAATTATTCATTGTTGTTGAGATACTCAGTTTACCCCCCTTGAGTATCCGTGCTACGTGACTAACACATCAAACATCAATCATAGAAAAAAGTTATTAATATGAATAAATATGGATTCAATTACAGTAATAATGGATTTTTTTTATTTAAATAAAATAAATAACAAATTTACGAAAATAGGCACGGTGGGAAAAATTATCAATTTGTGCACTCCCCTCATATCTCGGGCTTGCAGAACCCGAGATAGTATCTCGGGCATACAAAGCCCGAGATAAGACACAAATTCCATATCCCCCTATATCTCGGGCATGCAGAGCCCGAGATAGCTATCTCGGCACCCTGCATCATATCGTTTGCATCGGCAGACGTATTTGTATGAATCAGACTCCACTACCCTGTACTCAGATGTCCTCCTTATGTTATAGTTCTTTATAGCCATATGCACAGCCTCTCGTGTGCTGAATCGAAGCCCGACTCGAAACTCCGAGCCTCCGTCTAAATCATAATCTTCGCCGCCCCACCAAATCCTTCCCTTTGCTCCTCTACCATATCATCCAGGTTTAACGTGTGAAAATGGCTGCCAACGAATGACAAATCGGGTATCGGGCTTGGTGCTGGAAGCAAAAAATCCCTGCCTCGTCTGAGATTCCGGCACAAATTCCGAGCCATCAGAGCTTTCGCTAGACTCATCCGTGTTGGCGACAAAGTCTTCGTCAGAATCGTTGTCGCCCACCTCCGTGGTCGTAAACTGTATGAGCGCTGCGATTATGGCACTGGGCCCACCTCGGGATGAGCTTGTCGAACCGCCTGCATCAACATTCACGTTCTGCATCTTGGTTAGCAGCTCCATCACATCTCGAGATCCATACCGACGGTGCAACTCGAACATCGCACGAACATGCGCATCGCTATCGACCCAGAAAATCTTGAACTTGAACTGGATAAAGGAAAAAGATTCAACAGTCGGTAGGCCACTCGTCTCACTAACATTGAGCCAACAGCCCCCACGTTGCGCAAAATGACAGACTTCAACTCCTCCAACGTATTGACGGGCTGCATCTGAAACACAACAGGACTTGCGGACCGAAACCAAATCCCATCCGCATCTCGGCCCATCTCTCCATTCGGATATAGAGTAATAACCATAAAATCACTAATATTCATGTTTTTTGGTGGCAAGTTTGTGTTAAGGGATGGTGTGTGTCCAACTTGCTAAGGGATGCCTTTTTATAGAAAAATTTTGAGGCTATCTCGGGCTTGCAGAACCCGAGATAGTATCCCGGGCATGCAGAGCCCAGGATATAGGGGGATATGAAATTTGTGTCTTATCTCGGGCTCTGCATGCCCGAGATACTTTCTCGAGTTCTGCAAGCCCGAAATATGAAGGGAGTACATAAATTGATAATTTCTTCCACATTATCTATTTCCATAAATTTGTTATTTATTTTATTTAAATTAAAAATAAATCCCAGTAGTAATCTTATTGACAATGCAAGGAGCGTAAATTATGATAATAAGTTAAAAGTCAATTGATCACAAAAAAAAATAACATCACAAAAAAAAAATTCAATTAAAATATTAAATGATGAGGAATAATTTCCAAAACGAAAATCATGACATTATTAAGACTTAACAAATATGTCAAATTAATAATCAAATCAAATATCAATAATCTATTAAAATTAAAATATAAAAAGAATAGGGCTGAGGTTCATTACTTGCCATTTGGTAGCCCTCTCTTGTTGACCTGTGTTTATCGCTGAATAATCACAAAGTGTCTACGAGCAATTAGTCGATGAGTGCCAGGTCCAACAAATTTGTTAACCTTATATAATTATTAAAATTATAAATAAATAATATAATGATTATAATTATAATTATAATTAAAACAGCAACTATTAAAGCAACAACTAATCAGGGACTTTAAATTCAAATATCCCCTCAATCAAGTTTCTGATATGTTTTTGAAATTTTAATTGAAAAACATACTATCATTCAAATTTAAAATTAAAAAGCATGCTATAATTTTGAGATTTCAAAATAATTATTCAGTTTAGCCAATCCATGAGTGATTTCAGAAGATATTTTAAATTTTAAAATCTGAATAGAGACAATTATGCAACAAAAATTTAGCAATCATTCAAATTAAAATTATGAATATTTATATTTTAAATGTTATTTTGGTGAGTGTTGCTAATTTTTTTAAATTTAAAAATTTATCATTAAGGATTTTAATACCAGAATTACTTTATTACTTTTTTGAAATTTGAAAATGTCTATAAAATGAGCATCCACTCATATTACTTTACCTGGGTTAAACATGCGTGTTTCTATTTCTTCTTCTCTTATTTTTTCACTGTTTTTGTAGGTTACATTGGTTTTAGGTCTGGAAAATTCATAACTTAGGATGTCACAAATGTGATGGCGAAGGGTTTGATATTAGTAATGTCCAGTTAATAATCTAGATATCTTTCATGTCTATACATGTAAAATATATAATGCATCATTTTTATATGTATGTTGATCTGATCTAATATGCTTGATTGTTTCTTTCAAAAAACAAATAATATGCTTGATTGTTTTCTATTTAGTATGAAACTCCCCTCCAACTCCACGGTGATGTAGAAGCCTACATTTACCGATACAAAAAAAAAGGTATTATTTTATATGAAGAAGCTCACGCTGCTTGGCACTATTACAGATAACAACGGGCACGGCTAACAAGCCGTCAGCAACGGTGCAGGCAAGCCTTTTTTAGCGGCGCATCATGGGAGATGTTCTTCGTTTCAGATCTGTTTTACTACTCTTATTACTTGAGTTATGGATTAAATTTTTTTGTTTTATTTTATTATTTTTAATTTTTCTATTATTTTTTATTTTAATGAATAACAGTGATTATTAATGTATTATAATTTATTATTATTCATAAATTGATATTGATTATTGATGTATTATTTTAATATTAATTTATATTTTTTTTGAGAAAAAGTAAAGCATGCGGCTCTGCTATCTCACCCACCCCACCGACGAAATTATATGTTTATAATGAAATTTAAATATAATGTAATCATGATCATATTTCAAAATTGTCAGTAAATGATTTTTAGGAATTTAGAATTAGACAATCATTCCTATTTCGAAGTGTTTTAAATATAATATAATCATAATCATGACAATATTCTTTTTAATTAGGCAATTATTCCCATTTTAAAGTGTTTTGTGAAACTAATATACAATGAAACCCTGTAAATAATTCAAGATTTTTAGAGATTCAGAATCAATAAATTTAAAATTTTTGTAAATCTAATTTAGTATAACATTTTAAAATTTGATTTATGGGAAAATTTCCCAACTTTGAGAAGTGAAATTAAATTTTAATTATCACTTTTTAAATTTATAGTAATATTTTGATTTAAAATTTTATTAATTTAAATTAAAATAGTAAATATAATTAAAAATAAAATAATACTGATAATTAAATTAATTAAATTTCTTAAAATATTTTATCAGATGTTATTTTTATTATAATCAATACTCTAGTATTATTTAAAACAAATACAAAATTAACAATTCAGTAATAAGAAAGTTAAATAAACATTATTTTGTTCATCATTGGGTGCCTATAAATACGTAATACGTAAGGACCAATCTTCTGTACTGCATAACCATTAAAAGAAAAGCAACACGAAAATAAAATTTCGAAGTCAAGAGACATGAAAATGGTTTTGTATTTCCCGATCCTCTTACTTCTTCTTTCCATTGGTTTTGGTATGCTGCAAATTCTTTCATACAATTCAATATACTTTAATTTGTTATCAATAATTATTTTACAATATAATAATGGTATTTGAGGTGGGAATATTTGTATGTAGGAAATAATCAATTGCAGATAACAAAGGCACAAAAGGATTTATGCAGTACGCCATTACCAGGTGGTTATTGTGTTCCACCATCAAAAGCAGATGCATGTCAAAAGGGTTGCACGTTTTTTCGTGGCCAATCAGCAAAAGGAACATGTGATTCAGCAACAAATTTATGCACTTGCACCTATCAACCTCCATGTAATTAGTTTATTTTCTTGTAAATCCAATTGTTCACCATTTTTTACTATGTAAAATAGGTGAAGTGGCTGTGCTACTATTTTCTATCTATCAATATTAATAATGTACTTGTTCTATACTATTATTATTTCTAAATCACTCCCTCCTTTTTTTAAAAAAAAATAAATTATATACCCTTATTACAAGTCACACATGGCTCAATGATATGATCTTTTGAGAGTATATAAATGTGAGGTATCCCTTATCTCATGAGCCAACTTTTGAGGTTGAGTTAGGCTCACCTAATCTCAATTCTAAGAACACTTTAAAAATATCATTCGCAAATCAAAGACTCTTGACGGTTGACAATCTTATAAAAATATTTATTATTATTATAAAAGGTGTTTATATTTGTTATATTTTTTTTTTGGACATTTTCTTTGGTAGAGTCTCTTTTTCTCTAGTAAAAAAATCTGGTCCTCGCTAGACGCAAAATGCTGCAAATTACGCTAATTAATTATTGTGTAATAACAACGTTATACAAGAAGCAAAATTTTTAATTTTTAACTAATATGTAATTAGTAAATATTTTGCATTCATAAGTTATATAATTTTTTTTTGGTTACAATAAATTATGTAATTTATACTTTGATTTGTCACTTAACGTTTGGAACACTGAGAGAGAGTCCGTTTCTACAATCAAATGTTTGAAGCCTAAGTACCAAGCGGTTTTTAAACCATGGAAGATTCCCCATAACTCGGCCTGGAAAGCTGAGCAATATCCTATCCGAGCTTCAAACCCCGCAATCCATCTACCAAGATCTGTTCTTAAAAGACCACCACAACCAGCTTTGCCTAAGTTACCTTCCGAGGCACCATCCACATTTAGCTTAATCCAGTTTGGAGGGGGGTTCCCAAGCAACATGGATCACCTTTTTTCTTCTGATGGGGAAGAAGAGCCTCTGTTTCTGAAACGTTTTATGAATATTTTGAGCCCATGAAAGAACCTGATCCTTTGCCATATAGTTCCTGCGATGGTCAGGCTCGAAGATCTCCTTATTTCTCCACTTCCACAGCCACCAACATCCCACTATGAATTGGGATATCCAAGGAATTTGGCGATTAATACCTAGCTCTGTGGACAAATTCTAATAGAGCCAAGTCTTGAAGGGAGCTCTATAGAAGAAAATAAGGTGGGAAGGGTCTACTAACGTAGCCCACAGTCTCGATGCCATTGGACAGTCCCTTAGAATATGTAGCTGATTTTCTGTAATGCCGTGAGATCTATGACATGAAGAGTTAGCTCCCCAAAGTTTAGCCCTCATTTTAGAAGTCATCAGTCTCTGGTGAGCAGCAATCCAGATAAAGATTTTCATCCTCTATGGGCCTTGCCAACTCCAAATGAGTTTCCATGGTTGAGAAGAGATGTCTTGATGATGAGCAAGGGTTTTATATGCACTGGCTATTGAGAACTGCCCCGAACTGGTGGCTAACCAGGCAACAAAGTCCTCACCAAGCTCCTCAGCAGGGGGTGGTAGCAGTAATCATCTCCATCACTTGATTAGGGAGGTATTGTTCTAGGAAAACCACATCCTATCCACCCGAATTGTTCCCAATTTCAGCAACATAAAGGTCACGGATCTGATCTGGAATGGGGCTTATGGCCACATCCATAAGTCTGTTAATGTTGCTAATCCAGTGGTGGTTCCAAAATTGAGTACTCCTACCATTACAGATGGAGGCTTTAATATTGTTGCTGAAATTAGGCCAAACCTTAGCAAGGTTTTTCCACAGCTCAGAATCCGAGGAAATACTTATCAGGTTGTGTCTTAAATCTTGTTGTCTTCCATACTTACTTACTAGCACCCTACACCACAAGGAATCCGGTTCCTGAATTATTTTCCAAATAATCTTTTGGAGAAAAGCTTCGTTGACCAAACTAAGATTCCGAAAGCCCAAACCTCCAATGCCTTTTGGTTTGCAGATCGTTTCCCACCCAATAGAGTGAAATTTCCTTTCTTCTTGTTCCCCCCATATGAACTTCCTCTAAATCTTCTCCACCACCTCTTAGCAAATTCCCTTCGGAATTTTGCAGTGCATCATGTCATGATTCAACACGGGGCTAACCACAGAATGGGCCAACGTGATTCTTCCCGCCATAGACAGACAATTTGCCTTCCAACCCTGTAGCTTGCTTTTAACTCTATCAAGGCTGCCTCTGAAGTTTTCTTTCTTTTTGTTTCCGTTTGTGATCATAGCTCCCAGATATCTGCCCAGACAATTAACTTCTCTGTAGTTGCATCTCTCAAGAATAAGGTTTCTCAAATCTTGCTTGACATTTTTGGAGAAAGAAACCGAAGTCTTCTCAATGCTAACTTTTAGGCCAGAGGCACGGCAAAACTGATTTAAAGTATCAAGCACCACACCAATCTGATCAACAGACGCTTCCGCAAAAATTAGAAGATTATCAGCAAACAGAAGGTGAGATATCGGGGGGCCATTTCTGCCAACTTTCATCGGCCTCCACTGCCCATCCTCCACTTTTTCCTCAATGAGCTGAGAGAGTTTTTCCATTGCTAAAACAAAAAGGTAGGGGGAAATGGGGTCCCCTTGCCTTAAACCTCTAGAAGGAAGGAATTCCTCAAGCTTACTACCATTCCACAACAGCTGATAGGATACCGAACCCACACAATTCATAACAATGTTGTTGATCTTTTGGGTAACTCCGAATTCTTTCAAGCAATCTTCAATGAAACTCCATCTCAACTTATCATAAGCTTTCTCAAAGTCGAATTTAATAGCCATGAAGCGCTTCTTCCCTTTCATTCTCTTCATATCATGGACCATTTCTTTTGCTATAATTATATTATCATGGATGATGCGACCAGGGACAAAGCTGGACTGGTTAGGGGAGATTCTTCCTTCAAGCAAGGGTTTAATTCTAGAGACTAGAATTTTAGATAATCCTTTGTACACCACGTTACACAAAGAAATCGGCCGAAACTGGGTGATGAACTCAGGCTGCTTGGTTTTTCGGATAAGAGCAATCAGAGTTTTATTAACCCCCTGAATCTCACTCGGGTTTCTCCATAGGCTAGTGATGAAGTTGCACATTGACTCCTCTAACAACTCCCAATTGTCTTTAAAGAACAAGGCAGGGTAGCCATCATCTCCCGGAGCTTTAAGAGACCCAATGCCAAATATTGCCTCTTTTATCTCTCTGTTGGTAGGAATTCTGTCTAACATTGTGTTCATGTTTTCTTCTATTTCTGGATAAGAGAATCTGGTATGCAAAGTCTGATAGTCAGTTCCAATGTCATAGTATAACTCTTTGAAAAAAGAGACAGTCATGTATTGCAGTTCTTCCTCTTCTTCACACCAGTTTCCATTAGAGTCTCTCAATTTGAGAATTTTGTTTTTCCTTCTTCTAACAGCAGTTTTAGTGTGGTAGTATCTGGTGTTGTGGCCCCCCTCAGTGATCCATTGTTGACTAGACTTCTACAGCCAGAGAATCTCCTCTTGGTCAAGAATCTGCTCCAGTTCATTGGTTAGATCTTGCTCGAGTCTGTCCAGAAAGATATTCTTGCCATAGGAGTGCGCTTTTTGGATACCCTCTAGCCTATTAAGAATTCTTCTTTTCTTTCGAAAAACATTCCTAAACATTTCAATATTCCACTTTTTGAGACCATTGGAGAGGTTGTTAAGGGCACATGGGAAGGGATTGGTTCCAGACCAATTGTTGGATAAAAACTCCTGAAAACTGGGATGAGTCTTCCACATGGCTTCATAACGGAAATGTCTATTGCCACCTCTCTGCTGATTCGAATTCAAGATAACTAAGAGAGGATGATGATCCGAATTCACTCTAGGGAGGACATCAACTCTGGCATCCATGTACTCCCGTCTCCACTGATTATTGGCTAAGGCTCTGTCCAAGCGCTTAAACACCCTGTCATTGCCATCCTTTACTCCTCCCTTCCAAGTGAATCTAGACCCCGCAAACCCCAAATCAAGCAAGTTACAACTATTGATCCTGTTTCTAAATCTTCTATAGGGCCCCGCGTCGAATCTGGCTCCCCTTTTCTTCTCATCTTCATGAGCAATGTCATTAAAATCTCCCACTAACATCCAAGCCCCCGGGGAGTTATCTGCTATTATTTTCAAGTTATTCCAAAGGAGCCTTCTATTCCCCTCATGGGGGCTAGTATAAACAATAGTAAGCTTCCAAATGGGGCAATCCCTGTCAGCAATATTCATATGGATGAACTGGGGATGAGATTCCAACACATTTATTGAAGTATCATCATCATCCCAGAGTACCCAAATTCCACCAGCAAACTCCACCGCTTCCTCGACTATAGAGTGTTTAAAATCCATGGCTAGGATAGATTCTTTAGCCCTGCTACCACTACATTTGGTTTCAAAAAGGAGAATAATTCTAGGCCTATGTTTCCTCCTCATTTCTTTAAGAGTGCGAATAGTTGCTTGATTTGCAGCTCCTCTGATATTCCAAGCTAGGATAATCATTAAAGAACTGGAAAGAATGAAACCAAGTACCTGAAGGGACAAGGAATTGACTTCTTCCGAGTCAGCACATCAGGCACATTGCATATTATCCCCCTGAAGGGGAGTCTCCTCGATCTCAATTGGGGCCTTTCCAGACTCCATTTTCTCATTCAAGTCATACTCCTCATCAGACTTCATGTCTTCATCTTCTTCCTCCCCGCTTTCCGTATTCATATCCGCATCTGTTCCTTCCTCATCTGCCGGGCCCCTATGTTCCTCAAATTTCTCCATGGCCTCTACCACCACATCAGTATCCAAGGATCCAAAATCTGGGGGTTCGGGGTTAGGGGGTTGCTCCACTTCAACGTCATGCTTCACGGAAGACGTGATAGCTTCCATATAAAGAGTGGGGCTACAGTCAGCTTGATTCGCCCAATTATCTGGGTGGTGTTCAGGAGGGGGTGGGTTGGGTAGGTTCAAAGTGGTGGCTGGAAGGTTGAGCTGCAGTGGATGACTTTAGTGGTCTAGGTGGGGGCTGTGTTGGTTGGTAAGTGATTCTCATGGGTTGGCTATCCAGTCTTGGCATTGGGTTGGGCTGAGTATGGGCTTTATGATTGTTGTTGGATATTTGAGCTGTGGGTTGGTTCGTTTTTTGGGGCTGTGTGTTCTTTTTGGGTTGGGCTCTTTTTTGTGGGTTCTCGGTAGGGTTCCGATAATTTTCATTGGGCTGTGGATTCTCCTGTGGATGATTTGCATGAGAAGCTTCCAATTAGGATTCATTGCCTCATCATTCCCTCCATCCTCGTATTGCAGGACAGCGTAATGAGAATTGCTGCCACCAACACCTGCAGCATTGTCCTTTCCCTCAACATTCCTTCCACTACCTCCACTACGACTCGTACCTTCCCCTGCCTTTTTGTTTCTCTTTCCACGTGTCTGCTTTTGGACCAACATCCACGGTCCGTAAGAAGTAGCACCCTCCAAAGAGACGCCTTTACCCCTATTTTCTTTCCCATTTCCAACTTTGTCCCTACCATCAACCTGTTGATCTTCCTTCTGAATCTCCTGGGTTTTTTCCTTAATGATTTCTGGGCAGTGACCTTTTTCATGTCCGAAATGGCCGCACTGAAAACAGACCTAGTGTATTCCTTCATACTCCACATAGTAGGTGACATCATCAATCTGGTATTGGGACACTAAGGGTTTATCTAGGTCCACCGCCACACAGATTCTCGCGAACTTTCCTCGAGTAATGTCTGTCGTGTTGGTATCGACCTTCAGGGTGCTTCCTATGATGTTTCCTATCTTTTCCAAGATAGTCTCATGATAGTATTCTCTTGCTAACTCAGGTAGCCTTACCCAGGCTGCAATGGTAATATCGTCGTCGTAGCAGGGTTGAAGTCGGGCTCCCAAGGGCGGATTGATAAATAATGATAAAAAATTCTCTAGGGTCCTCCTCTCAAAGCAAAGTCCAAATCCTCATCACAGTAAAACTTAACCAGAAAAAAGTCATTGCCAAGATCAATTACCTCCAACGTTCCAAACTTCCCCAACATGGTTTCCAATCTTCTTTTGAGAACTTGTAGAGAGATTCTCCTCCCAAGGAGCTTAACGATGAGTGTATCCCACTAATCCTTCCTCAACTCTTTCTTTACATCTTCTCCAATGACTATGTTATAGACTCCATTGGGCTTCCTTGTAACCACAATGTCGTCGAAGTTCACCGTTATTCCTCATGCTGCTTCAGCTGATTTCTCTCCTCCCAAAGCCTTTGTTCCTCCTCCTTCCGCACCCGGCTGCTCGTTGCTGTTCCTTGTTCTCACCGTCTCCGCAAATGATTTTTTCTTAGCCATTTTCATTCCTACAGCTTCGACCCTCGCTGCCGGTGGCACCATTTCTCCATGAGGGGTATCTTCCACCATCCATTCTTCCACTCGTGGCACTAACCCCACACTCCCTGTGAAAGCTTCTCCCTCTGTTGTCCTACGGATTTTTCTCCCTCCTGGTGGATTCTCCTCTTCCCCTCCCCTCTCCATTCTCCTCGGGCTATGGGGTGGGGAGGCCCCTCCCCTAACGTAGCCACCTCTCATTCACGACCTCTCCCTTGAACCTCGATTCTCTCCGTACACTTTTCTCGAGTGAGAATGTGTGGGTTATCTTATTATTGATTGCTTTAGATTTCGAATGTTCTATAACTTTTATTGTGAAAGAGTGTTGCTATGGAACCCATACCATAGAGCCCATACGGAGCTAATAAGGTCGATAACGGGTGAAGCCCACAAAAAACACAATCAGCTCACAACTAAAGCAACCACCCCATGTTTTTCTCTCACTATCATCCAAAAACAGTTTTGATCCAACCCAAAAT
>JASCZI010241973.1:0-52844 GCA_036250425.1 Stylosanthes scabra | reverse complement strand
TGTCTACCTGAATTGTAAAATAACATGAACCTTGAGAGCAAAAGATACATGTCTCGCTGAGCCTGAGATTTAAATGAAAATTACAGTTTTAAAATACCATTACTAGCAACTAAACTAAAGGATCCAATAAAAAATTGTCTAATATTATAAGCTGAATCTGATTAATCTAACCTGGACAGGTATTTTATTCAGTCGATTATGGTCTAATGTAACATCTTCCAAAAGGTACTGAGTTTGAGGGAAATAAAAGGAACGGGCAGAAGAATTAGGAAAAGGAAGCAATGATGAGATCACCATTCAGAAAATAGACATCATGAAAAATATAGATTCTTGTTTGGGACTCTTACACGGAATAGAGACTGGAAACGCCTTGTATTTGTTTGAATGTCAATCCTGTAAATAGCACCAACAAATGTAATTGCATTATCATCTTGCGTTGATATGAATATCAATGTCAAAAAACAATCCAAATCCAAGTTTAAACTTTGCAGTTATAGCCAATAAATTAATGTTTCCATTTAACAGCTTGTATTGCGCTCTTACCAGAAAACATTTGTGGCTCCTTGAACCAGAGCAGATGAATAGCGTAGGAGCACTTCTGGATTATCAAGTTGAGCTTCAAATAACTGCAAAAAGGTTTAAAGTTATAGTGAAACACAACAGGCAGCCATAGGGAAAAATAGAGACCCAAAAAAGAAAAGAATCAAGATATAAACAAGAACAAATAATATGATTTAGTTTTGGATTATATATGGTTTGTAAAAGCTAAGATCCCAAATAATTCTGGCATAGTTAACAAATTATATCATATTCTATTGTCACATTGTTAGAGATATTAGTCTAGTATAGTCTAGTATGAAGCTCATACTAGACTATACTAGACTAATAATATCTCTAAGACTCTAACACACATTACATATTTTGTACAATATTGAACATCATAAAACCTCAGCTTTTGAGGATCATGTCACCCAAAATAAGTGTCAAGAATATATGGGCAGTGAACAAGGAAAAGAGAGAGCGGAGAGTCTTGTAGGATAATATCTATGTATATAATAGTGATTGGGAGGGGTTTGGTGTATTTTCCGCCCCTTGAAATACCCTTATTTATATATATAAGAAAATGATCATAATTTTTGTTCCCTATTCCTAAGACTTGAACCTAATACCACTTTCTAGCAGAACAAAGTAGTAATGATAAGTTGATATGATACATTGTGATATCATAAGTTGAAGCATTATTTCCTATTTATTTATCATGACACTAGACTTCTAATGAAATCAAATTAGTTAGAGAATTAAATCATGAAATATAAGGAAATATGGAAATTATTCTTATGATGATATCATATATTCTTTCACACTATGGTATTCTAAGATATGGTTAGGATAATATGAGATATTTCCACGTATTTTAACCATAATATTACTAAAAAAAGGTTTCCTTAGTTGGCTTCTAGGTGTGTTAAAGGCAGGGCAATCATTTCAGAAGCATGAAATCTATGCACTTCAAATATATAACGTTTTACAGAATCCAAATTGATAAGGCAACTTGACTACCTTGCTCGTTTTATTCTTCAATGTGATAAGTTCAAAATGATTCAAATCCAGTGTAATAAATTCGGCCAAAAGTTCTTCTGAAGTGAACTTGTCTCTAAAATAGAAAGGCTATATAATTTACTATGTTATAAGTACACTGTACTTAATTAACCTAAGAATTAATACACCTTTGCTATCGAACTTTAAAGACAAGCTCACTTCAGATAAAGTCAATCCAATCATTCAAATATTGTTAAGCAAGCAACAAGAGAATATCAAATACACAAGCTCACGTACCCATTTGTGAAACAGGAGGGCAAAGATATGTGAAGCAAAGGATTGGCTCCATAGTTGGACAATCAAGTCAAGGACAGGCTTTCCACTCCCAGGTACTCGTACAAAATAATCAGCAAGCACATCATAGAAACATAAGGGACCATCAAGGACATCCTCTGCAGGAGCAATGGCATCTTCTTCCTTGTTGACAATTACTTCTGTTAACGTAGAAAAAAAAATTGCATTTGGTAATTCTTGTTTGGAAAAGGGCTCTGGGAAGTTTATTTAGATGCAAATATCCATATGCTAGTACAGGAACATAATAGACCGATTTTTAGTGTTAGCCGGGAATACTAAATACAGTCTTAGAGTAAGAGTTACAAAAACAGAATGATACAACTATAATATACTTGTGATAAATCAGGAGCAAGAAAATAAAAATGCTTTATTACTATGTGGAAAGAATGATAAACTTTTATATAGAAGGGACCTCAAAAGACACTATATAATTCTTCTATATAAGTGGAATGCTAAAACTGTTGGAGAATGATTTTCTAGAAGAACCTCAAAATCATGAAAATAAAACACTTTCCCTTTAGCTCCGGATATATGCATAGCCAGAAGGAGAAGGAGAAAATTTGTGTTACCAACAGAAAAATCTCTGCGTGCTTCCCACAACTGTAAGCTACTGTCATTAATACCTTGACTATTCAATGCCACAGAATTGGCTTTTATGTCGCACAAAATATGATTTTCGGATAGAAGAATTTTCTTGCCACACATGGATAGACGATAACCTTATCTTACATGCAAATGCAATCTTTCATTTTAAGCATAAGAACCGTCTTCCAGAATAAAAATAAAATATAAAATTCCATAAACCAGGATCAAAGACATTAGACTGCAAACTTTTTCTTGTTTTTTCTTTCTTTTCTTCAAAAAGTGCATCATCCTAATCTTCAAAGCCAAAACGAAAAAATAAGGCTATGTTCTGAAGAAAAATCAATGGTTTCCACTTTCAATTCACCTTTTGCTCGGTCATCAACTTCTAAAGCAACGTCTGCAAACAGCTCCTGCAACAAATTGCGCCTCTGCGAGGAATTAGCTAGCGCCTGCACCACATAAAAATTCTCTTCAGCCAAATCAAAAAGCATATCCACGATTCCTAGCTCCAATTTCAATTTGGCTACATTTTCTCGACATCCAAACAGAGCAAATTAAATTTCCAAAAAAATTGAAAGAAACAAAAAATAGAAGAGGATGAAAAACCGAACCCGCTGGAGCTTCTTGTGGATCGCTTGAGAGAGCGCGTCGAGGTACGCGGAGCTTCGATTGTGCGTGGAATGAGGTTCGGACATCTCCGATGGAATCGGAATCTGAAAAGCGGTTAAAGCAAGCTTGGAGCAGAAGCAAATAGCGCGCGAAAAAGAAAACCCTAGAAATCCCTAATTTAATCTCCGATCCAAACACGCCTTCAACATTTTTGCTTCTCTACGATCCTCCCTTCCTTCCTTCCTTCTTTCCTTCCGACAACAGTAACAGAAAAATAGAAATTAAAAAAAATAAATATCGGATTTAACGCAGATTTATTTGGTAATCGCTTCAAGTATTTATTTATTTATCTATTTACACTTACTTATCCATGGTTGTTTGTATATATATAATGCAGTTGAAGATTGGAGTATTGAATGGAGAAGGTTAATTAATTAATTATTAAATATGAACTATGAAAATGAATGAATAACGTGGAAGGAGGGAAATAAAAGAATGTGTGAGTTCTTAGTTGAATTGACGTTGAGGTGAAGCGTGGCCGTTTCATATACAGACACAAAGAAAAGATGTCATACATAACTTCATAAGTGTCAATCAACTATCAACTAATTTCCTTTTATTAGAAGAAAGAATGAGAAAACAAAATAAAGTATTTTCAAGACATTTATTCACCAACTTTTTTTTAGGAGAAGGAGAACTAGTAACTACTAAAAATTATTTATGTGTTCAATTATTTATCAACCAAATAAATTTTTTAGGACTCACAAATCCATTTTTTAGTTAAATATAATTATTAGACTTTTCTAACAGAATAACATAATATCATTCAAAATAATATTGATAAATATAAAAAACATAATTTTTTATATTTAAAACTTTTTATAAATTGAAATATAATCTATTTTTCATGTGTATACAATTATTATACCATTATTAGACTTGTTTCATGTGTATGATTTCCTTTGTCCTATTTTAATAAAATTATTAGTAATATTAATAATTATTATTATGTCCTAGTTTTTTTTTTTTTTAGAAGAATCTTTTCAGAAAAATGTGAGGTTGTCTTCATGTCTTGTCTTGTTTCTCATTTTCTGGGGCATGTTGTCGTTTTTCCTGTGCGTTGTGGTTATTGGAACATGGACGCGGTGGCGCGGTGGGGTGTTATGAAATTTTGATGAGTTTGGATAATGAATAACCAAAGAGCTGATGTGGCCATGACTCCACTTTATTAGACTGCATTTGAAATTATCGAAAATGTTAATCTTAGCCCAAACATTTTTATTTAGAGAAACTCTTATGCTCCGTGGCGATGGTAATGATAATTTTTATGGTGATATTTTTATTTTATTTGAATAATAATATTTTTTAAATTTTAAATAATAATTTAATTATTAATTTTTTAAAAAAATTTTAATGTCGATTTCAAATTATTGTTGTTTTATTTATTTATATTTATATATTTTAGCTTATGCAGAAAAAGTATTTTTACAGGATAAAATTACTAGAAAAAAGAAATAAAAGGATTATATATAAATATTAAATATTTTATAATTTCGTAACAATCTCAAAATACTTTATATTATATAAACTACTTTTTTCACATAATGCTCAAATATGGTCTTAAGATTATTCAGCTCAAAACAGTTTAAATTAATTTGTTTTGATTAGAATCGAATTGTTCAAATTCAATTGGTTACTCTTTTTTTCCCTTAAAAAAAACCATTTCCATAAAGAAATACTTTTCCACATGTTTCCAAACTGGTCTTAGTAGCAACAGTTTGTATAGTGTGTAATATTTTTCTTCCGCGATATTTTATTAGTAATTTCTTTGAAAATAATTATCTACAACCTTTCAAGTTATCAAAACAAGTATACCTTACATTTAAAAATTTAAATACAATACTAATAATAAGTATAAGTATCTGAATAATAAGAGATTATGAATATGTAACAGGGACTGGACTTATTTCAACTGAATAACAAATTACAAGCACCACAACATAAAGTGAAGAATGAAGGGAAAGGAAACTATAATCTTGGCCTCACTTATTATCTAATTATATATAAGAACAAATCATTTGGATTTGGGAACACCAAGCCTCTGACGGAAATCCTCTTCCATAAGAGGAAGACCATCCCTCAATGCAAACTTTGGTTCCCAACCAAGCACTTCCTTTGCTTTTGTTATGTCTGGTTTTCTCTGTTTTGGATCATCAGGTGTGTTATCCACTGTCTTTATCTCCACATCTGGATCAATCAGCTGCATCAACACATGTTACAAACTTCATTAGCCTCTTATTGCTTTTTGTGTTTTCATTTTCAGCATTTTCACTGACAAGGTTAAAAAAAGCTTAAACTAACCTCCTTCACTGTCTCTGCAAGTTCAAGCACTGTAAATTCACCTGCAAAACCAAATTTCACTCCAGTAATTATTCCATAGCTCAAGAAAGGAAAGATGGCAGTTACAATTTACAAGGCTTGCAATAAGGTCTAACTAACCTGGGTTTCCAAGGTTGATTGGACCAGTGTCTGATCCTTCCATGAGACGGATAAGACCATCAACCTATGATTGATTTCACAATAAACACAATCAATCAGCTTCCCAATATTAATTCAATGGATACAGATATACATACATTTGGAAGCGTTTCCAATATACCTGAACTCATGTGTTACGGCTAAAAATACAAGAACAACATACATACATGCATGCATGCATAGATACATACCAGGTCAGAGACATAGCAGAAGCTGCGAGTTTGTGATCCTGGAGATTGGACTGTCAATGACTCACCACTACAACAAAAACCAATGATTATGTGAGAAACTATTGCAGCCATCATATCCAGTAACATGATTAAGTGGAAACCATTTCAGTTACCGAATTGCTTGAGCAATGAAGTTGCTAACAACACGTCCATCATCAATATTCATGCGTGGTCCATATGTGTTGAAGATTCTTGCAACGCGTATTTCTAAATTGAAAGCATGCATGTAGTGTAAAGTGTAAATAACAAAGTGTAAGTGTTATGAGGAAAAACAAGAGCAGAGGTTTTTACCTATTCCATGTTGTCTATGATAATCAAACATGAGTGTCTCAGCCACACGCTTCCCCTCATCATAGCAACTACGTACACCTGTTGTTATAGCACAATGATTCAGAATTCAGATACACTGTATCCTCATGGAAACAGATATTTCAATTTCAATCAAGAAGGAAAGATACCGTTAGGATTGACATTGCCCCAGTAGGTTTCAGGTTGAGGATGCACAAGAGGATCACCATACACCTCTGAAGTTGATGTAAGCAAAATCCTGCCAATGAAATACTAAGAACTAAGAACAAACTCATTGTATAAGATGAAATTGTTGTTACTACTTGACATAGAAAGTTTCCCAACCTTGCTCCAACTCGCTTTGCAAGCCCAAGCATGTTCAGTGTGCCAATCACATTTGTCTTTATGGTCTGAACAACATTATTTCTTTGCACATTAGTTGCTTTCTCAAGGTTTATAATTTGGTAACAACTCAGATGCAGTTAACTTCACATGTGAAGTTGTTACTTTAAAATCGTTAGATTATAATTTAGTCAAACATATCAAATCATATAACATCTTTTAACAAGTAACTTCACATGACGTCGATTGATCCTGAGTATTCACCTTATAAATTTTCGACAAACATTAGTAATATATGTAATAGATATAATATAAAAGCATATCATGAAGCATCTCCCTAATAAGTTAAGACTCAAGAATACCTTAACAGGATTATATTTGTAGTAAATAGGAGAAGCAGGGCAAGCAAGATGGTAAATCCGATCGACCTCAACGAGCAAAGTCTCGGTGACATCTAGAAAGGGATGATAGTGATAATGTGCATCAGCATTGATAATTTATACAGTTGATTAGTTAAAAAAGATGGAGGGTACCATGACGGATAAGCTCGAATCTTGGATGACCAATCCAATGTTTGATGTTGTCCTTGGATCCAGTGAAGTAGTTATCAGCAACAATGACCTGATTAGAACATGGTAATAAGTAGAATTAAACACAATAACTGATATTGTAGGAAGAAAGGATGAGAAAACTGACCTCATTCTTTTCGTTTTCCATGAGTCTATCGACAAGGTGCGAGCCGATGAATCCGGCTCCTCCGGTGATCAAAATTCTCATGTTGGGCTATTGTTAAGAATGGAAGACATGTTGGTTAAGCAAGGTATCAGATTCTTGTAATACATTACAAAGTCAGCGAAAGCAGAACATGATTGTAGCAAGAAATTTCCTAATAAAATTCACCTGGAAGAACTTGGAAAAACGCAAGGGAGATGGCAATGGAGGTTGCTTGTTGTTATCTTCCTTAGGAGATTTTGCCATTCTAAAATTCAATTCCTACACCCATATCAAGAAGATTAAAAAAAATGTTCAATTTATTTGCAATAAAACTGATCTAAGCGCTTCAAAGATCAATCCTAAACCCCTATTGGCTATTACCTTGTAATCCAAGTAACTACAAATCTATGATCAAATTGAATATAACAAGTTGAAATGCGTACCTAATGAAGGTGAATGAAAGAGCATTTGAAAAGTGAAGGAAGAAATGAGGTAATAAATGGGATTGTGAAGAGTGAGGAATCCAAATATAGGTGCAAATGGAAGAATGATCACACGTTCACAGAGTTATTTTTTCTGTGATCAAGAGGAGGTGAGAAAAGTTCAGCAAGATGGAGAAAATGATGGGTTGAGTTACACTGCATGGACACACATGTGCTGCCACGTGTCGCCCAACCCACTTATGACTTAACTTGTCTTTTTCCCTCACTTAACATTCAACAATATCAAGGCTTAATCTTTTTTGTCAACCCTTTTGGTATAAAAGGATAATAATATTTATATTTTTTAAATAAACATGATGATCAATTAAAGCATTTAATATAATCTATTTAATATAATCTATCTGATTCTTAATTGAAAATATATTCTAAATACAAATATGGTAATAATAACTTTAGAATATTACACATTTTTATTGGGTACGAATATTCACTGGACCGAAAATTCAATTACTAATTCATCAGAGACAAAGTAGACAAGCCTCTCAAGCAACTCCATTTCCATTCTCTAACTCAACCTCATAGGTCGAAGACTAATCTACCGCGAATCTGAACTCCATTTAACTCTCTGCCGTTAGCCAATGTGTTATTGCATGCACAAGACGAGATTTGAATCCCCGACACTCATATCTACTTAAACGAACTAGTGAGTTAACCACTAGACGAATCCGAATTGGTTTCGTCAATATTAAGCTAAACATGCCACACAATTCAACATGAGGAATAAGGCCAAGAAGAAATCACACTGTATATATTAATTAATATCATTACATGGAAAGTTTTCCATATTGGTCTTAGTATTATCCACTTGCAAGCCAAAATATCCATTATTATGAAATATCTAACAATGACACAGTCATGATTCAAAAAAAAAAAAAAATCCATAATGACATCAAGTGATGAAGGTGTAACAAGAAAAAAAGAAGTAAAAATTACAATATTTAGTTCTTTTTGGCAACACCAAGCCTCAAACGGAAATCATCTTCCATAAGAGGAAGGCCATCCCTCAACTTGACCTTTGGTTCCCAACCAAGCAATTCCTTTGCTTTTGTTATGTCTGGTTTTCTCTGTCTTGGATCATCTGGTGTGTTCTCAACCATCTTGATTTCCACTTCTGGATTTATAAGCTGCATAAACCATAGGGTCATGCATTAGCTAACATAAATTAGTTAGTTTTCTTTAATGAATGTAGATCCATGTTTATGTTTATGCCTACTAGTAAGTACTAACCTCTTTTACAGTCTCAGCAAGTTCAGTCATAGTAAACTCGCCTGAAAGAAGAAAGCCATGGACTAAAGTTAGTACTTGACTGAAAGATCATTAAAACAAGGTTTATGTTCATATTATAACCTGGGTTCCCGATGTTGATTGGGCCGGTGTTTTCTCCTTCCATTAGACGGATAAGGCCATCAACCTGGTAGATTTTGTATACACACAAGCAGAATGAGATAACTACTTTAGTATGTAGAATCAAATATGACAAAGCTCGATCGAGAAACATGTCATATATACCATGTCAGATACATAGCAGAAACTGCGAGTTTGAGTTCCTGGAAGTTGGACCGTTAGGGGTTCGCCACTGTAACATACAAAAAACTACACGTTAGACTAATCAGCTCAATCGAGGAATTTGAAATAATTTCATGAATTGTGATATTAGCATTGAAATTCATCTTACCGGATTGCTTGAGCAATGAAGTTGCTGACAACACGGCCGTCATCAATATTCATTCGAGGTCCATATGTGTTGAAGATTCTTGCAATTCGGATTTCTGTGGACAGATGGAAACAAGCATCACATTGAGTTAACAGCAGAAAGAAAACCTGTACTGCCATACTATCAATCAATGTGAAGACATCACCACAAGGAAAAGAGGATAAGGAATTACCGATTCCATGTTGCCTATGATAATCAAACATCAAAGTTTCCGCAACTCGCTTGCCCTCATCATAACAACTTCGAACACCTGCATGAAGATATTTTATGTTTAGAATATGTCCTCATAATATAACAAGCTTTGAAATATATATCAATGTCATCAATCTTATCATTATCAAGGTACAATTCAAACAGCATATATTGTCCATTGATAAATACATGTTTAAAATGACAAACCACTGTGACATACTGAAATTAAACACTGGGTTGCCCTGTTTAAGATTGGCATAGATAATAATAAGTTTTGATTGAGATGAGTACATACCAATAGGGTTAACATTTCCCCAATAGGTTTCTGGTTGTGGATGCACAAGGGGGTCACCATATACCTCTGAAGTAGATGTAAGTAAAATCCTGTCAAACGAAATTACAAATTAGTAAAAGCAATTTCCACAAACAGTTTAGACTATAAAATAAATAATAAACATCGATCCCCAACCTTGCTCCCACTCGCTTAGCAAGCCCAAGCATGTTCAGTGTTCCAATCACATTTGTCTTTATGGTCTGCAAAGGTATTCAATCAACTATTAGATAGTTTAACCAAAACTTACTTAACAGATAAAAGAATTTACCATTGACACACAAGGTCAAAAACACAACCTGAACTACTTGACATACATATAGTTTGAAACAGTATAAAACAATCTACAGTCTACACGAAATCCTCAAATATATCTTAACACATATATTTAAGCAGAACGTTGCTGTGGATACAAGCAAACACTTTACCATTTAGGTTGAGAGGATCATACATACACACATGGAAAATAAGAACAGACTCAAAAAAACCCCACCTTCACAGGATTGTATTTGTAGAAAATCGGAGAAGCAGGGCAAGCAAGGTGGTAAATTTGATCAACCTCCACCAGTAATTGCTCCGTGACATCTACACATGGTAAAAGAGAAGTAAGCACTCGGAAATAACGAAAAGTGAGTTTCATATCTTATTTAAATACCAAGCTTCATTCAACAGAAGGAAAATGCTAAGACTATACCGTGACGAATTAACTCGAATCTAGGATGACCAATCCACTTTCTAAGGTTGTCTTTAGATCCAGTGAAGAAGTTATCAACGACAATGACCTGATTAGACAAACACGTCACACGGTAAGATGTTGTACTGAAGTTGTATGTAGCACTTGCTGAATCACAAGTACACTTCAGATCTACGCATAGAAAAACAGAAAGATCTCAGCTGCACTGACCTCATTTTTCTCATTTTCCATCAGTCGGTCAACTAAGTGAGAGCCAATAAATCCAGCTCCTCCAGTAACCAAAATTCTCATATTGGACTGTTTTCAAGAATGAGAAAGAGTTAGCAAACCAATAATTTGTGTAAAGAGGGAGAGAAAAAACAAATGGCCATGAATAAAAAGAAAAGGGTTCTGGCAAAAACATTATCCAGGATATAAATGAGTTCTCAATTATCAATCATGAGATGTGATATGATTCTGCATACACATCTGCCACGTGATTTGAACCATGCTGTTGTACAGCTAAATGTGATAGTGACATGGAAAAGTTGTATAAAATGTCCCACAGGTACTAGAAATTAATTTTCTGATGTACCAGTGTACCACTTTGCTACATTGTCCAAATCCACAGTTATTTTGAGACCCAAGGATTAACAGTTACCAGATCCAACCAGCAAAGATTTAAGGTCATGCAAAGAGACACAAATACACCATCAATAGTACACTAACAATTCAGGCACATAACTGGATCCAAAGCAACAAAAACAGTAGAATATCAGAATAACAGAATGGCATGTGAGGGATGATGACCTGAAAGAACTTGGAGAAGCGCAAGGGGGATGGCTGAGGAGGTTGCTTTGCTGATCCATTAGAACCATTGGCTGCCATTGTCAAAATCTCTCTCAAGTTCAAATCCTGAACCAATTTCCAAACGGTCAACACATTATGAGCCCTTTGCACACATTAATTAGTTGAAAACATTAAAAACTCATAAACCAAATCAAATTGAAAGCAAGCAAAAGGAGCAGCAGATAGTGACAGACACTTGAGAGAGAGATAGAGAGAGAGAGAGAGAGAGAGAGAGAGAGAAGAGAATGGACCTGATTGTGAAGTTAAGCAAAGAGAGAGAGATGAATCCACAACCCCAAATCAAAGGCCTGGCACAAAAAGATCTATGATCAGAACAGCTTTTTATAGTAAGAAGAGCAGATCCAGAAATTGAGGTTTCTCCTACTACCAAACACTAAACTACAAATTTCTTATTAAATTACTTAATTACATAGCAATAGACAAAAAACAAAAGAAGTAATTTTTGGAGCCTTCAAACTCACGGAAAGTTAAGTTGAATAACAAACAATCATGAAAGCTGCTAGGCAACAACCATAAAGGCTGGCATCATACCAAACTCTGGCAGAAAGAAATTAAAAAAAAAAAAGAGTACCCAAGAACCAAAATTGAATCTTTTTTACTGAATACTGTAGGAGGTAACAAGAGAGAACAGACCCAAGTATCAAAATTGAAGCTTTTTATTAATAGTGAAGTAGATGTTGGTGTTGGATCGCGTTTTTGAAGGGAGCGGTGTGAATGAATGTGAGAGGTGTGAAATCTGAAATCTGGGTTGTGTAAATCAGTGAAATTAGGAACAAGTTATGTGGTGAGAGCTTGATTTTGTGTGCATGTTTTGTTGATAAACACAAAAAGTCACAAACAACACGCTGACTACTGAACAAGGATGAGCTGTCACTGCAGCCTCTAATGCCTTATTTGCCACGTCACTCTTTCATGATTTTACTATTTTTTCTCACCACCTTCAACTTGGATAAGACTAAAATCAGTTTAAAATTTGGATAAAACTAAATTAAATCAATTTTAATTTTAAAACTCAGTTAAAATTGATTTATATACAAATAGTTTTTACTAAGGTAGCTAGAATTTTAATTTTCTCTTAAAATCTTCTCGTGTTACAATTTTTAAAAAAATTAATTGATTTTAACTAAATTTAATATTTTACGTTTTTAATTTATTTTTTTCATTTTACGTAAAATTTCGATTTTTTTTATCTTAATTTTGACTACTTTAAATATAAACAAATAACTAATTTTTTATTTATTATAGGGAAAAATTATGGTGCTTATTAACAAATTTCCTTATCTTTAAAAACATGTTTTAACTATAATTTACAGATTCCGAATTTATAACCAAAAGAAGTTGATTTGTGTTATAGCTTTTCTATTTCAATTTTTATATATAAAAATCTTATACCACACTTTCTCATTTATTTAGATTTTGAAATGTGTAAACAACAAATTAAACAGGCTACACTTAAATATTCCAAGTTATATATATTTGAAAGAAAAAAAAAACACACGCACACAGACACATACTATTGAATTTCGTTTAAAATTTTGCATTTATGAAATTAACAATTGAGTATTTCATTTGTGCAAGGAATGCAGCTTGCAAGATATCTCATACAAATTAACCTCACAAGATGGATTTTCCCATTGAACTAATTCCTTGAATGCTTCTTCAATCTCCATTGTCTCTTTCATGATTGCACTCAAACAAAACCCCAAAGCACTCAAACTCAACCCAACTTGGCTCTTCAACTCTTGCTCATCTTCAACATCATCATCATCATCATATAAATGGTCAACAGCATTTCTTGAATGTTGCAGATAAGATCCTAAAGTTTTCTCAATGTCATCATCTCCTAAGCCAGAAACCATGCATATAGTTGACTTTGGTGTTGACTTTCCCATTTCAATATCACTAGTGATGTTAGTGATGTTGTTGTTCTTCTTCTCAAGCTCCTTCTCAAGAAACCCAAGAGATTTCAATTTAGAAATCTCCTCAAAACTCTTCATTGAATTGCAAATGAGTTCCTTCAAATGTCCAATGTCACCTTCTATCAAACTCACATGCACTTTCCAACAAGCCTCACATCTTTGAACCTCTTGTTGGAGGAACTTCAATGCTTGACCACCAAGTTGCAATACATCATCCAATCTTGACAAAGATCCTAGGAGCTTGTTATAGCAAGCACCATGAAATGGCAAGAACCAAAAATTTGGTTCAGCTTCTGCTTCAGCAACAAATTTCCTTAGCTTATTAACATGACCCTTGAGCTTCCTTTGGTTTTGTTCTAACTTGGTTTTTGATGAATCATGAAGCATGGACAAGGATCCAATGGACTCATTTAGTGTGGCAAAAGTATTGGACAACTCAACTTTTGCACATGTTGAGGCCCTTTTGGGCCTGAAAAGAATATCCACAAAAATTGAACAAAAAAGCCCAATAAAGGTTTCAACAATTCTTGTAATAGCAAACTCTTTTGGTGGGCCAAAATTCTCCCTACCCAATATTAAAATAGCCCCAATAATTGCAGATGTTCCACCAGCTGACCCATACATTTGACTTTTTTGGAGGAAGCTTGTGAAAACAAACCATGGAAGAAGGGACAAGAATCTAAGTACCAAGAACCTCCTAAAAACAAAGCTAATCAAAACTCCATACACTGAGCCCAACACTGCTCCCTGGGCTTTGAGATTTGTGACCCTAAATGTGTCTTCCCTACAAGGTGAAAAGGTTATGGCCACAGGTAGCCCAGCCCAATATCCATCATTTTTGCTGTATAATAAGCCCAAGTAAACAGAAAGGCCCAATGAGAGAGAGCACTTGAATGATGCAATTAGTTTTGGGCTTGATAATGTTGTCACCAAAAAGTGAGCCCAATTTTCTTTGTTACTACTACCCTCAGGAGAATTTGAATTTGGATTTGGATTTCCATCTTTTTGAGTGGGTTTGTGTTGAATACTATTATTACTAGGTGTACTAGGTTCAGCTAAAGATTTCATGTAGAGGAGTTTAGTGCAAAACAAGTAGAAATAAAAAGGTAAATCTTGGAGGGTTGTTGGAATGGTTTGAAGGGAATGGAGAAAATTGGTTATGTTTTTTTCAGTTAGTTCAGGGACAGTTAGTGAAGCACCATGCAAATTGTGTTTGGTTTCTTTTATGGTTAGAATAACTTGTTGGGTGAGGCTATTAAGGCCATGTTTGATTTCTTCATTGATCATTCTTATTGGAAATGAATTGATGCTCATTAGAGCCATTTCCATTCCTCTTAGTGTGGTATCCACTTCTTTGAGTTTCTCCACAGCAAATAAGCAATTGGATCTGAAATTTTTAATTTGAGGTCTCTCCCACCTCATGCCATTCTGTTCAAATACAAGCAAAGAAAAATGTGTTGATTAATTAAAACAATAATGATGGTAATTGACTAAAAATATATATAACTAACAACAACCTAAGTAATTAACTAATAATTTTTAATTAGCTAACACACACATATGTTTCTAATGATACAAAACATTACGTAGTGGCCAATGATGATACACCAAATCTGTATGTCTCTCTAAATAGTGTCCACATCTAATTTTAAATATGTTCTCCATTTTTAATAAATAAATATATATTAATTGGGTACTAGGTGCATGGGAGTGTGTATGCTGATGATGTAATAATAATAATAATAATATTTTTTGTTGTTGGGATTAAGTGTGGGAGCATACTTGGTAGTGTGTGATTAAATGGAGAAGCTTGGTACGTGTAGCTGACAAAGACTTGGCTTGAGAAATTGAGGTGAAAACAGAGGCCTTGTCTTCTTCACATATTGCCTTAGTCAAAAGCTTCACCCTCTTAATCGTATTCTGAGTTAATAGCTTGAAATTCTTTTTCACCTGCACCAGTGGAATAATATAATGAAGAATATATAACTCCTTTAATTTTCTTGAACCAAACCGTATCTATATTGCTGTGTACCACAAATAATCAAATCTTATTAAACAACATAAATATTTATACATAATAAATACGATAATATTATTTATACAATCATTTTAATTAATTAAGTCTAACAAAGTCATCTATTTATATATAAAACAATTTACGTCACAAAAGATAACAAAAGCTTCAATATTAAATAGTAAAAAAAATAATACAAAAATAAATTTTTATTTAACATCAAAATAATTTTATATTTAATATAAAATAAATAATTTAATTTGACTTAATTATTTAAAATAAGTGTACGTCTAGAATTGATTCTAATAATATTACCTCGCGGGAAGCAAGACGTGGACAGGGAAGCAACAGTGCCGGAATGCATGCTACTCCGCCGAGGGCGGTGCTAGCAGCGACGCCAAGAGGGTGCATGAGAGGCTGAGTGTGAGCACCATTGATGTAGGCTGTGACATACACAAGAACTATCTGACCAAGCGCTAACCTCTTAGCCATGAGATGTGTAATCTCCCCCGGTAGCGCCACCACGAAGGCGGCCAGCGCCACCGCGAGCGCTATCGTCTCAGTGGTGAAGCGACTGGGGCCAATGATCCACAAGCTGATGATAGCAGGGCCTATGCTCTGAATTATTCCACAAAGAACATACCACATGCCTCTGAAGGAGTCTCCCAAGGTGGCATCATTGATGATGATGATTACGACGGTGACATAAGAGAATGCCGGCCGCTCTATAAGGTTTTTCACGGCGGGGGGGCCGAAGAGGGTGACACAGCCCACTATGGTGGTGGCTAGGGCTGTACGGTAGGCTGAGGCTAAGCATGCTTGCCACATGGATTTGCCTGCTCCATTAGTGGCTGCTGCCATGATGATGATGATATCAAATAAGATAATTTTAGTGAAGAAGTGATTTTTTTGCCACCTTTTGTTGTTGGTTTTGGATTGAAGTGCATGGTGAGAGTTTTGAGCCATGCTTGGCTTTATATAATGTGGCAACCAACCTTCAGCACACCAGTTCAACATTATACTCTTTATGCTATACTGTATACTAAAATTGTGTGGACATAAAATACATATTAAAAAATAAATTAAATATAAGATATATTAAATTTATACACTAAGAAAAATATTATGAATTAATATTTTTTATTAACTTTAGCCAATACAGTGAATATTTTATTTTTTATAGTTATAAAATCAAATATAATTTTTTATTTTTGGCTCCAGATAGTCAATATACTTAATAATGATTAAAATTCGCAATAGCATTTTCTATTGAATTAAACATGTTACCTAATAATTGAGTTTTATTTTGATACACTGACGGTGTAAAGAGTTTTACATGGTCATCCATTCAAATTCATGCATTTATTTGATTTTATAAGTAGTGGGCTTGAAAATTAATTTTTTTTATGATGTGGTAACATCTGATTGGATGTATATGTAAAACTCTTTTACACTAACGATATATGGAAATTAAATTCATAATAATTAAAAAAAAACTTAAATACACTAACTCAATGCTAGTATAAATATCATGTTACTTAATGATGATTAAAGAAAACTTAAATACACTAACTGAATGCTAGTATAAATATAGTGCTGGCTAAATATATTAATCCATATAAAGAAAAACTAATAGTATTTCAGCATTTTTTATATAATAATTTTACCTGAATAAGTGATTTAACTAATTGAATTCAATTAAATTATTTATTTTATACTAAATAAAAATTATTTTAATATGAAATAAAACTTTATTTATGTGCTATTTTTTATATTATTTGACATCAAAGTAATATTCTAATTAGCATAAAAATAAATAATTTGATTGGCCAAAATTATTTGTCCAAATACCATTACTTCTTTTTATTTTATTATTAAGATTTAAGATTCAAATTTTATTAGTATTTAGCATTTAAAATATTAATTAAATTTTAATAGTCATGTAACACAAATTCATGATATTTGCTGGGGTTTGTTTTTCTCAAAGAAAACAACAAAATGAAAATTGAAGAAAAAGAAACAAAGTCTTAACAGATTTCATTATTTCCTATAAACACGTATAATATGTGAATCATATATATTACTCCAAATTTATTATTCAAATTTCCACTATTCTCATTTCTTCAAGTTTTAACAGATTTCTAATAAGTTTTCTGCAAAGAACAAATTTGCAGAGAATGTATGTTCTTTAATTTGCATGTAATTAATAAGTACACAAGTTAATTAAATAATTTTCTTTTAATTTTTGAGATGCATGGTTGCAATGGAGCTCCCTGTGCATGTGTGGGACCACACCACACCTGGATGGGGATTAGAGTTAATGGATTACATCAACAATCAATTACATTCTTGTTTCTGATATGAATTCTGATGAATGATTTGAAAGGTTGGAGAATGCCACGACAACACACTATAAATGACTTATTTGGATACTTCTTCACATATTATTATTATTGCTTGTAAGTTTGTGACAGTTCTTTTTTCTCATTACCACAAACATTTTTAATTAATTACATCAAATAATACTACTTTTACTACTATTGGATTAGGTGAGGTTAATTCAGCTAATGAATAAATTTTCCAGATAAAGCTTGATAAGCACCCTTGCTTTTAATTTCCAAGAGAGTATGTAATATTATAATCTTTTTAGAAGTATGATCTAATTAACTTTTAGTTAACTAAGATAATATAGTCTATAAACAAATTGTAGTTTGTTATTATAAAACTTAAAGCAAGTAAACTTTATTTAATTAAATTATTTTATTAAGTCCACGCTTTAAAATGTCTTGTCGTATATTTGGATTCCCTGTAATATGTTACTACTAGTAGTTGATAGTTGATGGGGGCTTCAAGCTTTACCTAATTAAGTCAAATCACAAGAATATATAATAATGTTTCTCATAAACCTCAAAGTGCGTTATCGGTGGCGTTTAGATCAAACCCCATTTTAATTTGTTAGGTATTCAGATCTTTTTTTTTTCTTCTTCTTCTTTATGTTGCCCACAAATTCAAGATTTATCATATCTAGATGCTTCATGGGCACCAATTTGTACATATTAAGTATATAACAGTGTTTTCGTGATATTCAACATACATTTTACTTATTTCTAATTTTATGAGTATACTTATTTATGGCATTAAGACCTTAACAGTAAGTATGTCTCAATATTTATTAGCAGACATTGTCTTAATTAAACGAATATAAACAATGAAACTAATGAGGAAACACATTGTCTTAGCTTGTTTGAATAATTAAGGGCAAAAATAAAATGAGCAAGAATGTGACAGTTTAAGCACTGTAGTGTTTGGTGAAATTAATGAGTTGTTATGAAGTCATTAACCCCAAATGCTTAGTCCGATAATTAAGTCGACAAGAAGAAGAAGAGACAATATAAATGATTATATTTTTAAGATGTATATATCTCTTCATACCATACCTCTTTTTTTTTATTTTGGATTTGCGTGAATTTATATCATATTATAAAATCACTTTTAAAAAAAAGTTAAATTAATAGAAATAAGTAATATGAATGGTTATATATCTAACGCGAGCAAATCAAGTTTAACCAAACAATTTATATATTTTTTATAGACACCTTGTTAATTAAGAATTATATATTATATATAATAGACTCAAACCTTAAAAGATGTGATAATAACCTCTCTCTCATTTTCATTAAATTAAAAGAAAATTAATAATGCAATATAAGGCAAAGAATTCATCATAATGGGATCAAAAGTGGGATTTCTCTAGATATCCACTTAATTTTTCCGTTCAACATTTGTACTGAAATGTTTCCCTTGAGAAGACTGAAGGGTCAAGCTAAGGAGGGAGTAGTGAGGGCAATGCAAAAACGTTAGTGCATGCACTTATTATTATCAAATACAGTTCTTCTACATTGCCATGTGTAGTGAACAATCTTTTTCTTGTTTTGGGTTGCAATTTCATAGTTCCACAAAAGGCTAAAAATGTAAGGTGTGTCTTTGCTTTTCTAATTAAACTAAGAAGCTTTTGCTGCTGATCATGATGACTGAATATATATAATTGAGGACCATATCCATAGCCATGCTCTCATTTAAATTGTTAAAACCATGAACTGTAAATTTTCATTTGTTTATAACTATTTTTTTTAGTAGATTTGAACTCGAAATTAAACCTCTTACAACGGGGAATGAAGAATGTCATATAAGCTATTATTCATCGGCATTTGTTTATAACTAATGATAACTATTAACTTGAATTTTTTTTTTGTAATAATGTATATAATTAAGAAAAAATATGTGATACGATCTGGACTAAAAAAGATTGCAGATATATATAGATTGTAATATAATGCAACTACCCACCCATGCCCCCCCAGCCACCATGCAGTCACCACTAATAACTCTTTTTATGGGATAGATCATAGAGCGCTGATATTGACGAGAATTTTATTATGGTTTGAAAAAAGAAATCTTTGAGAAAGAAAATTGGTTCCAAATAGAGGTTCTAATGAATATGACCATATGTGTAATGTGGTGATATATAATATAATAATTAATATTATTATATGGTGTGGAATCCTACGTATGAAAGTAGGGTAGCACTCTGTGTACGTACGAACATAAAATACTACTACTCTTCATTTTTTTTTGGTAGGAGGATATTCTAGGCCCGACAGATACAAACTAATTCCTTACGCCATATCGAGTGCTCATATCTCTTTCTGCATACATACCGCCAAAGTTTCGAATACGGACTAGACACTTAAGCAACCCAAGTCACTTACCATTTATGCTAGGAGACGTGGTTCCTGCTCTTCATTCTTCAACCTATTACCATTTACCAATAGTATATATGTATGTGTGTGTTATCTTTAATATTTTCGTCTAACTTCACCGCTCTGATATGAGTTTCAATTTGATCTGTTATTTTACTTTTCAAAAGGTGGTGGCACTGCCAGCCTCCACCTAATAATAACATTATTTTCTGCAAAGTGAATGCTACGTCGGTGCCTATGGACATATTTTTTAGGGTTATCATAAAATTTGCTTACATATTTTATGGCACCTTAATGTACTCTCTTGTAAAATATTAACTATATTTTAAAGAATGATTAATGAATATGAAAGCAAATTACTCAGATTTGAGAGATCATGAGAAATTGAGAAGATATCCCAAACCCTCCCTCTTACGGAAGGAAGAATCTTAAACTTGTCTTAAAGATTGTTAAGTTGAAATAATGATTTCTCATTCATCAATAATATATGCTACTTTAAATTTTTAAGCAATTACCATCCAAATACCATTGATCTGAACTTCTGAAGGAATGGTTCTCATTTTTCAATGCAATCTACTTTATTCTCCGTTTCACCAATGAATACAAACAATCCATTTTTTCTTCTATAGCGTGGAACATTTGATATTATTCTAAAAGAAAAACCACAAAAAATGTGCTCTATAATGCAATAGTACAAGCCTTAATTGGATTTGGATATATTCTACATATTTCATTGGTTCTCTAATAACATTTTATTCACGTAGATGAATGAAGGTAATCTAGACCAAACGACTTTCAGGAGTGTATATTCCAGCAGCAATAGCTACCAAAACCCAAAATACTAGAATGCTTATGATGGCTGTTTTCAACAACTGGTCAAATTTCATGTTCTGCTGCTCATCCATGTCACTATTAGATGATGAATGCAGTGATGAAGAATCCTCATTGTCACTGATATTTACCTCCCTATGTATGCTGCTGGTCCCAGTTGCAACAGGTTGGAGTATATTCCTCTTGCCAATTCTACAACACATAATGCAAGTGCAGCTCCCTCCAAGGTATGACGGTAGCGTCGGCAGATTATCACGCAGAAATTTCTGATGAATCTCTCCTATTTTCAACTTTTTCCTGGTAGTTGGCTTTAGAACCTATATTCATTTACGAAAATCAGCAAATTCACAAGGATGATTGTATAAGATGCTATGAAGCACGGACACTTCGTTAAATTGGCGTGTCCACGTGTAGGACACGTTTCGGACACGACACTCGTCCGACACGCGTGTCCGGAGTGTCCCATCCGTGTCCTTAAAAAACCAAAAAAATACATCTTCGGACACACTCGACACTCCAAAATATCATCACGTGTCCGCGTGTCATACTTTATTCTTAATTTATGTCCTTAAACTGAGTTCAAAAGTAGTATATATTACTATTTATCAACACTAAAAATTATCTTAAATATTTTATATAATTAAAAAAACACTAAAAAAATTTAAAAATAATAATTCGAAATTTAATATAAATAAAATGTCAAGATATTGTTATAATTTTATTAAAAGTGCATTACATTTTATATATATGCCGTGTCCCCGTGTCATATGAAAAATTGAAATTGATGTGTCGGCGTGTCGCGTGTCGTGTCGGTGTCCGTGCATCATAGATAAGATGTAACAATAGAAGCAAACAATCTTTCACTGAAATGTAATGGTAGTTTACCTGAATAAATGTCTGGGCAATGACACGAACCACAGATGGGAGTCGTATGACAAACAAACCACCAAGTCGATTAGGAAAGTGATCTTGCAGAAGGGTAGAACACGATCTCAAGGTTTTCATTGGAATTCTCAACGGAGACAACCCTTCACAGTCCACCAACACTGTAATCTGAGGGTTTTCCACACCAACCAAGTGTAAGACTCCATATTCAACCTGTGATACTGAGATAAAGACATTGCATGTCATTAAACTGAAGCATTAAAAGCAATACAATGAGAGAACCAAACTAGTTATACAGAAGGAATTCGCAAATGCAACAGAAGAAGGAAGAAGGTATTTTATAGAAAAAGAAAACATACTGACTGCCTGAGCAAATTGAGGTCTATCACGAGATGGCAATGATCTACAAGCTAGGCCAAGCCTTACAATAAGGCAAGGTCTTTGCATCACATCAAACCCATGCCAGAACACCAAACTTGACCAACTCTCTAGCTCTTCCTCTGAAAGAATTTTGTAACTTCCCCGCCATTGTATTGTTTTCTTGATTGCTGTAAAGAAGCTTGAAACGTCATTATTACAAGCTGAGTAAAATCTCTGGAGCTCATTGTCGTCGATTCTGCATAAACACTACTAAATCATGGTCTGCTGCAACGCGGGACACCAAGAAATATGCTATTGATATTAAGGCAACTCCGGCCAGGATTTCAGAACTTGCCTCAAGAAACACAATCTAAAATCAGATTGACAATGAACAATTGCCTTAAAGCTACCAACTTCATAAATGGAATATCTAATACTTCACTACTGCAGAAGTATGACGTTCAAAAGTCAGTGATGAATATCAAGGGTGAGTACACTGGACTTTATTTTCACTACATTTTTTTTAACATATTCAACACTATGAAAAGAGACATAATGAAACTGCTGAGAAATTAATACATTGCCCTGCTCCTTTTCCAAAGAGCCAGGAGAAAGGGGCAGATCTACTCTGCCACAATAAACCACAGAATGACTGTAACTGCATGAACATATCCATTAACCAGGTTGGAAATGGAATTCTGAAAACATCATGATGTAGTATTGGAACTATGCACATCATAGTAACCATCAAATACCTTTCTGGCAAACTAATCCCTTGAATTTCCAACTCTTGCTTGAGCTGAGTCAACCATTTCTCGTATTCTAAAACTTCAGGATCCCTCTCTCTCTGACTGCAAAATGCAAGAATAAACCAAATAGTCAATAATAAATCAATGAGCAACTATATCCACTCATCAGAATTCTTAAATAGAAAAGATATATATTAGTGATGCAGCCATGTAACAGGGTTAAATAACACTGATTAGCACAATTCTTAAATAGAAAAATACATATGAGTGATTAAAATCATATACCCTGTACTTGAATTAGATGGCCCTAAAGACAGATCTGCAGATACTTCTGGATCATGGGAATCAGCAATGTACTCTGATGTCCCATCACTACGCTGTGATTCGTCTGTAAAAACAGTTGCAATCGAAAGGACTAATAATGGTCTTGACAGCACCTGGTTGCAGTGATATGTATTAGCTACTTGCTCTTGTAAATATAGTAAACTTGTTAAGGGAAGAGATAAGACAACTTCACAGGAAAAGGCAAATGAAAAAATACTAAATCAGTTTGATCTAAGCTAACCAGTAACCATGATAGTCAAAAGGGGCCGAGGAAATAGTGTGCTATATCTAAGATGACCAATTCTAGATTTCTCAAAACAACAATGTTGATCTTTCTTTATATAAAACAATTTTACACTAACATTAAACAATAACTCATAAGACAAAGAATTATTATTTTTTGAGAAATGCAAAATACATTCTCAAACAAGATTCCATAGAAGCAGACTGATACAGATGACATGATCCAATATCTAAAACTTCAAAAATGTCATTCAAGAATAATTTTTAGTGCAACCTTCCGATTACGAACCTGCATACTTCTGACCAAACCCTTGAAGGGTGCCCATCTCTGAATCCATTTAAATGGTGGATAGACAAGGATTTGTAGACCCTGTAAACCTCTCCATACACATGGACATCTACTCTTGGATACCCTTCTTACAGCCTCTAATGCAGCAACTTTGATCAGAAAAAAGGTGAGACGGCCTACAGGGCTGCTTCCAAATCCATCACGGGTCAAAGAAAGAAGGTGTTCACTACTGTTTCTGTGTTCAAATTCTTTGGGGCGTGATGCAACCAGCGTCTTTTTGTAAGTTTTCTTGCCACTGATAGCATTGTTCTTCGGCTTAGCAGTCACGCTCAAATTAGAACCTTCACCCTTCTCTCCCATGTAAATCGATTACAAGTCAATGTCTCTGGAAAGCAGCATGACCAGAAAGAAATAAAGAAAAGAAAAGAAAAAAGAGTATCTTCCATAAACAAGATTAAGATCAAATAAAACCAAATTTCTTGACAGTTGAAAATGAAATCTGTTACTATCAACATCAAGCAACCATGAATAGCAGCTCAATTCTTGCAAAAACCAATAAGCAAACAAGTAAAAATGAATTCCACAATCCACATCAGGCATGAATTTCACATCACTTACATCTTCAACAATTAATTTACCTTTCTATCTAATTACAATAAGGAACATCAAGATGAACATAGAAAATTACCAATAAACCATCATCAGTATGATGCCGATTGCTGAGTAATAACATCTGATATTAAATCTGGCACGAAATTGAAACGAGAACGTTACAAATTTTGAAAGAACAAGGGCGATGATGCAAACAAGGGAGAAAAGAATGACAATAAATAAATGTGAATTTGGAAAGAGGTTGAAAAATAGACCTGAAAAGTGGAAAGTGGAAATGGATCGTAGTTGGTGGTAGTTGGGCGATGGAAACAAAATGGTGCTTGTTTCGTTAACTTTCCAAGTTACGTCACATTCGCGGGTCATTTTAGTTCTGACTATGGAGGAGTTGGAGGAGGAGGACGACGAGGTGGTGGAGGAAGAGGAATGCTAGGAGGGACCGTAACTTGATACGTGGACGGTTCAGATTGTTTGATTGAGACGTTAACGTGCATCCAAGTGCTGCTATTTACGGATCCAAGTATCCAACTCTTCTTCAATTATTGGATTTGGCCCACCCATGGACCCCTTTTTTTTTACTACTAATGATATCACCAAATTACCGAATCGTTCATTTAATTTCTTTTCTTCCCAATATAGCATTTACAAATAACTACAGTGTGTGTTCATTAGTTAATTAATTGGGCTCAGGTTTTTGGTGAGCCCAATTGAAAAAAACAAAAAGGGCCAAGAAGGTGCATGAAGAACACGTGGCAGTTGGGAGGCTGAGTGAAGAGGATGAATTGCCACGTTGATGGAGAAAGTGAAGAGAGCGGTTACGAGGAATGTAAGATAGAGTGAGAGGAGGTGATCAAGAAGTAAGAAGTAAGATCGATCAATCTATCAAATATCAATGGCGTCGAATCTGAGTCCTGCGTTCGCATACACGGTTGTGTACGTGAAAGACGTAGCTAAGTCCGTAGCCTTCTACTCCAAAGCATTCGGATACACTGTTCGTCGCTTAGACGAGTCACACAGGTACGTATCTATAACGTATATCTACGACTACTACTACTGTATTCTATTCATGTTCATTAAAACACCTTTGTTTATGAAATTAGATGGGGAGAGTTGGAGAGTGGAAACACAACAATAGCATTCACGCCACTGCACCAACACGAGACCGATGATCTCACGGGATCCGTCCATGCTTCTAGATCCGGCCATGAAAGGCCGCCCCTCGAGGTTTGCTTTGTTTACCCTGACGTTGATGCCGCTTTCAAGGTACCATATCTATCTATCTTCCTTCAAATTTATTATATTCGGTAATACTAAATGTACCATTGTACAGACTATTGTACAACACAAAAAATATAAATATTAACACAGAAATAGTAATTTGTCTGTGATAATGTTTACATTTTTTCATGTTGCTAGGTGTGTGCACAATGATACACATAGATTTATTCATTTGCGTATGCACCCATGTGATATAGTAATGGAAGTGGCGGATGTTGCAGTGGGCAGTGGAGAACGGGGCGGAGGCGGTGAGCAAGCCAGAGATGAAGGAATGGGGACAGAAGGTTGGCTACGTCAGAGACATTGACGGCATCATTATCAGGATGGGTAGTCATGTTAATCCACCAAAATAAGATTTAATTACATCACCTTTCATCTATGCCTCCTACCATATTTACATGCTTTTCATTTAGGACTATTGTAAAATAATGGATATATAACTGTCACTCACACTTACTTTTTTAGCCCAATAATCAATGAATTTACTACTTTGCTTGTATACTTGTAACACATTCTCGTTAATACTCAACTCAACTCAGCAAAAATGGCAAACTTGATTAAATGTACTTTCTTTAACACGAGTACCTGAGACTATTAAGGTTATATAGTTAAAATTAAGGAGAACAAATGTGAGTGTTTAATACATATAAAGCATGTAAATAACTTCACCCAAAAAAAAAAAAGCATGTAAATAAATAAATAGAGATAAAGCCAGTTATTTTGCAATTTTCATTTTGGTGCAGAGAATTCATTATGCTAACCCAAAATATATACATGGTTTAAAATTTTCAAATGATAATAATAGAACTGATTCTAAATTCCCAATTCCCAGTATTGCCAATGCCAGCAGCACACATTAACCATGTCCTTAACCAATGGAAAACGCAACCTGGTAGAAATCGCAATCATAATAACATTGAATAGAGTAAAAGCCCAAGCTTGGCACCTAAACTTAAATTTTAATCCAAAAAATAAAAAGGTTATGACTTGAACAAAGTAAATTAAAATTTCCAATCAAAACACCGGCCAAGACACTTAGAATACAGTTTGTTTTCCAAGTCAGGACTAACAAAGGGGCCATGTAGAGAAGAAGAAGAAACAAGGATGCTGATAACTTCCAAGCCAATTCATTACATATTTTAAGTTATATGTCCTTCATGGAGTTCACAAAAGCAGGGAAGAGCCATGTTAAGCCCACCAATCACAACATTTCTTGTGACTTCCTTACGCATCGACTAACCTTCTTCTTGAAATCATCTCTCCTCTCTCTCCATTCCTTCTGCAAAATATTACACCACATCACTCAAATGCCCATTCTATGTAAATACATATAAAGAAAGAAAGAAAGGATGGAAAAGTTAAAGAATCAAATGCCAAACCATGTGTATAATTATGTAAATAGTAAAAATGCTTGATTTAGCTCCTACCCTATCAACAATAATCATCTACAATAATAAACTCCATTCTTCACTGCCTATAGCGGATATATATTGGACCATACAGCAGAATCTAACACTACTGTTAAATAGTAGGAGTAAACTACTAAAAAGCCAGACCATATATGGAGAGGATCCAAACAATCTAAGGACAGAAGATTTTCATTCTACGAAATAGAAAATAGACTACACAGCGAATCCATTATACATTTAACAGGACTTTAGCAGCTTCTCATTCATACCATAATCAGCTCAGTTCGCATTTTCTTTTCAAAGATATAGATGTCACAGGAAAGGAAGGAGAAGGTATTAATAAAACAATACAAAAGAAAACACAACAATGGTCAAACTTACAGCAGCTTCAACGTTTGCTGGAGATTCATCATTAGGACTTGAAAGCATTGATATAATACTCAGTACTATACTCTCTACCTGCAAAATAACATAAAAACAATTTATTATTAAGTAGGGATTTGAGATAGTTTCACAAGTGCATAAAAATCATTGATTGCGGACAATATGTGGTATAACAATCCCAAGGACATCAAACAAAGTTATGAATAGCAAACCAACCTAAGTTCACATTTAAAAGCTCTAAAAGCCATTCACTAACTTAAAAATCGAACTACTAGCTTGCATTTCAATGTAACCCCATTGAAAAAATAACCACAATTGTAAAATATGAAAAGGCTGGACTTGAAATCTAATAGTTTGACAATATTCACTATTGTTTAGCAGTGTAGAGTATCAATAACACCATTTTTCCATTACTAGCTGATATGGCCAAATGCAATGGTGATAATGCAACATTCGGACAAACAAACCATCCACTACATGACACATAATCATCATCATCATCAGCTAAGCCTTTTTCCCACTAGGTGGGATCGGCTACATGGATCAAAGACGTCATTGCGTCATGTACATGACACATAATAAAGAAGGAAAAACGAGGTAAAACAACCACAGCATATATTAGCTTCTTTAAGAGCACACAAGGTGGTGGTGTAGTGCTATTGAATTTAAACTATGCTGGTGTCCAATATTATGGCTGTCATAGTGTTATATGCAGTTTATTCATTGTGGAAAATCAAGCTTTACATTGCTCGTGTTATTTTCAATTTCAAGCTCCACTTTTCTTGATAACCAATGTAAGATATGTGCCTTATCTATCTAATTTTTATAAGAGGGGTAGCAGAGGGGAGGGGACAAGAGAAGGGAAGATACAGTGACAAAGATCTCCATACTTATTAAACCAACTTTAAATGAAATGCAAATTACATCGATGTTCAAAACTGCTTAGACTAATGGTATAGCTTCTGGATGTGATTAGACATTTCAATATTTTATCAAGAATGCTATACAAAAGTAGAAGAGCTGGGAGATACTCAAGTTTTAACGAGAAGAATCTTAAACGAAGTTTAATTGGCCGTATCAAAGCCAAGCTGTAATTTTATTACCAAGACTCAACACCCATCTACTCAAAATGAACATCCTCCACTCTTGCCTAAGCAAATTAAAGCAACTAAGCTAAGAAGTGTAGATATTTTCACATACCGTATGAACAGGATTCCAGCGCTCACTAGCTAGCTCATAACCATTTGGGTCATCACCCGGAGGGTGAAGAATTGATATGCAAACCCGGCCATCAGAATATACTGCAAATTATGCAGGAAACTCAGTTTCATGTAGTTCCAACTATGAAAATAACACAAGTAAAACTAACCATTAGGGTGCCATATCTCGGAGGTGAATCTCACTGTTGGTGGGCTATTAGGGTAATTCTGTGGAAAGCTCATGATGGCATTGAAAAATCCTCCCTCACTATCAAACAATGCAAAACAGCAAAGGTCTCAGTAAACAGAAAATAAATAATAATCAAATCATCCAATGAAAGGAAAGTAGATTGGTTTCAATCAAGGGCATCTTCAATCATTCCAATAATAAAAGAGATGTATGAAAATAAGCACAATGCTGTGCAATCAAACAAACCCAATCATCAACAAAGGGTCTCAGAACTAGGGCAGGCAAGACACAAACCCATTAAATAAAACAACTTTATCAACCAAGCTAACAACAGAATGAAAGAAGAATCCAAAACAATCAAATTGAATACATGATCTAAACCCCCCACCCCTGCCCTTACCTAAACCCCTCATGAAAAAACACAAAGTTAGCAATCCAATAATAAAAAACCAAGACAAACACAAAATCCAAACCTCACAATCGAAAATCAGAAATATTCCACAAAGCAGGGCATCCAATAACCGATTAAAACAAAATTTTAATGTTAAATTTGATTAAAAAGGAGCTCACTAGAGAGTATCGGGGGGTCCAATTATGGTTACACTCCATTCAAAGATGTTGCTTTCATCGACCAAACCCGCAGAGAATCCATCAACAGGGTTCTTGCAAAGATCTGCAAGGAAAAAAGAAGGGAACAACAAATCAAGACATGGCGGAAAACCCACGCAACAACAAAACCACCGCGGCATCAATAAAAAAATTATATACACACACAAAAGAATCGAAGATTATAGAAGGAAAAGATAGGGTTCTTCAACCTTTGAGCTGTTTTTGAAGGAGAAGGCTAGCCTGAGTCGCCATCAAAAGGAACGATTAGAGAGAGAAGGGTGCGAAGGAAAGGAGTAAGAGAGAGAGAGATTGGGGAAAGAAAAGAGAGAACTTGAAAAGCCGACACTTTACGAATATTTATAAGGAAGGAGAACAAGTGGGGATGATAATTTACCAAGAGAAATTGAAATTACGAGAGTGCGAGTTCTTGGAATTGGATTGTTATTTTCAGTTTCATTCTTCGTTGGAAAATAATCAAAATATCAAAATATATAAACGATACGATAAAAAAAGATATTTTGGGTTCGGATTTTCGGGTTTTCAGTTTCGGGAATTTCGGGGCCCTTGTTTCTATCCTCCTATGCCTGCGGCCCGCCATCTTTCTTTTTTGTTCTCAATACTCTTATTACTTTACTTCCCAAAAAAGATAAAACAAATCTTGCTTCCAGAAATTTGTATTTCCATTTCTGTTTTTATTTTTATATTCTGTGAATAAAAAAACAAAATAGTAAAGATAATAAAATTTTGTTTTTTTTTGTTTTTACTTTTTATCTCTATTATCTAATCTTAAACTTGAATTTCTGTTTAAATAAGTTTCAGGGACGGATTAAATTAGGTATACATCAAAATCAGTCATCAAATCAATTATCAGTGTATAATATATATTGAAATATTAAATACATATTAAAAATGAGTTAAATTACATATGTGCAAATAGAATTGTTCGTCGATGATTTATATCTCGCTTTGTGCATATATCAACCCAATATTCAACAATGAATAATTCTATTTGCACACCAAAATCAGCCACCAATATATAAGTATAATACACACTGAAATACAAAATACATTTATAGTTTAACTCATTGTTAGTGTGTATTTAATATTGTCATTGACATATCAGGATAAGAAATATTGTCAAGGACAAAAAAAATCGAATTTCATATAAATAAATAAATAATTTAGTGAGATTTTGAAAGATATAATTTGAATGTAGTTTAAAACAATTAGTATAGATCGGATTAGATTTATGTATTTTGATAGATTTAAATTTCATGTGTAATATTAGATTCAGCGGTGATTCAATTAGAATGCGAGTTAGAATTTTGTTTTCTTTTTATTTCTACTTTTTTTTAGGGAAATTCGTTTATTTTAAAATCGCCCATATCACATTGATTTCTAAAAGTATATCAAGTTGATCCTTGCAAATAATATTGCCTTCACCAACCTATATCACTTCACTTGTATATATTTTATGGAGGCTACGATTTTGGATTTTTTGTACAAAGAATCCTAAAAGGTATATGTTCTGGACGTCGGACCTGCACGGCCCAAAAGTCAGACACGGACCCCAAACCCATCCTAGGCCCAATAAGGAAACACGGACTGGGCTAACAAAGTTAACCAACCATCCGACTTATACGCACAAGGTGATAAGTCCCAGAATGTCGGACACGCAAGTCCAGGGCTAACTGACCCCTAAATAGTCGGGCCCACCTCGGGTATATAAAGGGAAGATCAGCTCTTCCCTCAGGTACGTCCTCTAAACACTACCCAATTGCTGTGCTCTCGGAGGCTCCCGAATCCTTGTTTGACGATTCTTCTCTAGCACGCTATCAACCACTCATATCAACTTCCAGCCTTCTTCCTTGGCACCTCCGGTCACTCCGGAAGTCCCAAAACCCCTGAAGGTACATTTTGTACATTGGCGCCGTTTTTGGGGACTTCTCAGCAAAACCAACGATGGTGAACCAAGATGAAGAAGGAGTTCCATATACTGATCATTCTGGAGACGAGCGTCACCAGAATCAACAACAAAACCAACAACAGGTCGATCTCGACCTCAATGCGACTGCAAACGACAGCCAAGACGGCCAGCCCAATTCGGGCGGCGGTAACTTTGGAGGCCAGTGAAGCACTAGTGCCTTCGACAGGCTAGGCCCTGGAGATCCAGGTCCCAGGCCGTTCGGCGGGATCGGTTCGGATAACGCCCAGATAATCCAAGACCTAAGACATCGCATGCAAGCCATGGAAGTCGAAGTCAAAGGACTCCGAAAGGAAAATGTGGAACTCAAAAATGCCACGAAAGACTTAAGATCGCAACGACATTCGCCTCATCGGCAACGAACCCGATCTAAGTCTAGATCCCCAACTCGCAGACGTGAGCGCACTCCGCCTCGCGAACGCCCTCTACCCCACGAGCGTACCCCGACTCGGCGGAGGCGTCACCCAAGTAGCTCGGATAACCGAGAATCCTCCTCGGATGATTCTCAGGAACAGACACGAAGGCGACCTCGTCGTTATAAAAGGACACGAAGACGGGAAAGAACCCCACCCGTCGACGGACACACCCCGTTCTCGAACCGGCGGGAAGTCCACGAAGGGTGTTGCGGACACCACGACGGCGGGAAGTCGTTAGCAAGGAAACTCATCCGAGCCGGCTACTACTGGCCGACCATGATGAAGGATTCCATCAACTTTGTCCAAAATTGTGAAAAGTGTCAACTCCATGCCAACTTTTACAAAGCGCCACCAGAAAATATGGTACCCATATCATCGGAACGATCCTTCGGCATGTGGGGAACCGACCTTGTCGTTCCTTTCCCATTAGCACCGGGTCAGCTGAAGTACCTCATCGTCGCCATCGATTACTACACCAAGTGGATTGAGGTCGAGCCACTAGCCTCCATCACGGCGGCTAAGAGCTGGAAGTTCGTATGGAAGCAGATAATTACAAGGTTCGGCATCCCATCCGTCATCATCACGGACAACAGAACCCAGTTTGCCGATCGAAAGTTCAAAGAATCGGCAACCGAGTTCGGAATCAACCAACGATTCTGCTCAGTCGAACATCCTCAAGCAAACAGACAAGTAGATGCTGCCAACAAGGTACTTGTAAAAGGTATCAAAAAGAGACTCGATGAAGCAAAAGGGTTATGGGCCGAAGAGTTAGCCTCGGTGTTATGGTCGTACCACAGCACCCCACAGTCGTCAACTGGAGAGACACCGTTCCGACTAACATACGGGGTAGATGCCATAATACCAGTTGAAATCGGAGAACCTAGCCCAAGGCTACTCCTAGGATCGGAAGACCTAACGGCTGACAGAAACCTCATTGAAGAAATCCGAACCACAGCTCACCTATCGGAGCTAGCACTCAAGCAAAGAATGAGCATCCGATACAACAGAGGGACGGTCAAGCGGCACTTTGACGTTGGCGATTTAGTCCTACGTCGGAACGACATCGGACCACCAACCCTAGGAGAAGGAAAGCTAACACCCAATTGGGAAGGACCATATCGGGTAGCCTACGACCTCGGCAAAGGTGCGTACAAACTGGAATGATTCAACGGAGCAGAAATCCCCAGAAGCTGGAACGCCTCCAACCTTCGTTATTTTTATTCTTAAGCACTTTTTCATCCTCTGCCTTAGTATGGATTGTTATTTACATCTTAGTATAGATTGTTATTTATGTTCACACAACTTGCATTTTTTAAAGGGGTACTCTTTTCCCTATCCGAAATCGGAAGGTTTTAATGATGCCCCATCAAACGGCATCCATTCTTACCTCTCTCACTTATTTCAAATACGAGAGAAGATGTAAACGGTCACACGTTGGAAAACGGGAACTGATCACTCCCTTCCAAAAAACGAAAAATGACTAAGTTCCAAAGTCATGCCAACACGGCCATACGAAAAGCGACTAAGTTCAAAAAGTCGCGCCAACACGGTTATATAAGAAAAAACCAAAAAATGGCTAAGTACAAAACACTTAGACAAAATATGAAACTTAAAATCTTTTAAGTTATCTGAGGTCCGACCCAAAAAGTACGGCACGACGAACCTTAGTCAAAACAATTCACAAGAATCCGACCCAGAAAAAGGCACGACGGATTCCCTTACAAAAAATTGTTCAGAAGACATAAATAAAAGTCTCGAAGAACTAAAATCTAAGAAGAAGGAGGATCCAAAGGAATGTCCACGACTTTACCATCCACGACCTCCTTCAGAAAGCCAATCCGAGAAACATCAAACTCAGGGATCAAGACAGCAAGCTGAGCCTTCAGAACCCCCTCAGTCGCCGCCACGGCGACCTTAACATCCTCAGCATTGTCATCCCGTTGTTTCTCAAGGACCGGAATCTTCTCTTCAGCACGGTCGGCACAGACCTTCTCAGCCGCAATGGAATCCTTAAGGTTTGTAACCTCGGATTCCAACTCCTTGATCCGACCATGTAAGGTTGCAATCTCCCCATCCTTCTTCTGCTGAAGAACCTCCAAGTTCTTCCCCGCAGTCTTCCAATCTTCCTCGGCCTTACCTTTGGCTGCAACAGCATCCTTCAATTGCTCCTCCAGCACGACCTTTTGAAGGTGGGGAGCCTTCAGGTCACCAATTAGCCTTTGGTTATGCCTCTCCGCCTCATCCATCATGGTCAAACGAGGCTCAACCGACTTCATAATAGTCGCGAACTTCAACAGAGCCCATTGGACCCAACGGAAGCTCTCAACGGAGTCGTAGTCCCGGAGAACCTCCTGAACCTTAGGCCCTAACAGATTTTCAGCAATGAACTTGGAAGCGTCAAAGGATCGGTCCAAAGTCTCAATTGGCATCGATCGCTTGCTAGAAGAAGGAGAGGATATTTGCTGCTCCCAGACCGGAGACGCCACCTCACGATTAACTTCGGCATTCCTTCCCCCATCATTCGAACTCCCCTCCTCCGGGGTGATGATCACGTTAGGGGTCGGACCAACCTCGGGCCGTCGAAGACGGACCCGACCCAGCATGACCAATCACCGGTGTGGTCGAAACAGCGGCACCTGCCGAAGGAGAAGGGCGGACCAAACCACGCAGACGATTCAAAGTGGCATCATTTCCCGCCATGCTCACTACAGAAAAATAAAGTAAAATTCGTAAGTACGAAACATAAATATGCATTTTCAAAGTTAAAACTATAAATGTATATACAAATAAACTCTTCATACCGACATCTCTTCGAGCATCCTCCGGTCTACCCAACAAGACCTTCGGAGCCAAGTTATTCTTCGAAAATAAAGCAGTCAACACATCAACAGTTTCTTTTTGATGAGCCCTCAGACCCTTATAGGTCACGGGAGCAACATCGAACCCAGCCCTGTCGGTCCAATATGATGGAAACCGACCATCCCCTTCCAAGCTCAACCAAAAGGGTCGATGAGTCCCTACGTGCAAAATCTTAAAGTAACGGCCTTTGAAATCGTGGAATGAATCTTCAAAGAGCCCGAAAATATTTCGGTATTTGGTCGGCCTCACCGACATGTACCCCTTTTTTGTTTTACCTTGAGTGTTGGCCGAATAAAAGGTAAAGAGGCACAGGAAAACCTCCGGCTCTTGGGGCAACTGCAGTCACTCGGTCACCAGCTCAAAACATCGGATAGATGCCCAAACGTTAGGGTGAAGTTGCGACGGCGTGACGCACGCCCGGTTCAGGAGGCGCTGCTGAAAGTCGGTAAACGGGACCCGAATACCAAACTCGGTGAACATTACTTCGTTCACCCACAACCAATGTGCCTTCGTCGGATGATCCAGGTTCATAAAACACACCCGTTCACCTCGACGCGCCGCCTCTACCTTATATCAACGTTCCAACTCGCCGCCACCAAATATGACTCCCATCCCTTTTAATTCATCCAGATAAGCTTGACTCAATATCGGCGCCCCCCCAGAACGTCGGGAGCTACCCACCGATAAAGGGTCGATAGCTCTCGTGGCACTTGAACCGCCTCAGCCGCGATGGCCTCCTGTCCCCCCTCGGGGTTCTCCGCCATTAATTTCACCTGATGAAGAGAAGAAAACACCAAAATGAGCCGAAGAAACTCAATTTTATAAAAGGTTGAGAAAATAGACGGCGAAAAACAACCACCATCCATGACCAAAATTGGTCATTTCATCCCATCAGAGAAATAAAACGGCCGAGAAATCCCATGGGACGTCAGGCCACTATACACTAAACACTCTCACAAAACAAGGAGTGTAAAAACCACAAAATACCTACAAGGAAAAGGTAGGAGAAAAGAATACCTGGAAATGAAGACAAAAGTTGAAGTGAAGAACTTTGAGGCAGTTTTCTCTCCAAACAAACGGAGGAAGATCCCTGAGACTTTCTCCCTTCGAAGCAACAGAGAAAAAGAACGTGGGGGTGTGGTGAAAATGAAGAAGCAAAGTAAAGAAGAAATGAGAGTAATGAGAGGGAAGAGAGACAAAACTACCTTTGTGTAACTCCTTCCCCTCATTTTGAAAATCAAAAGAAGAAAAAAGAATGGGCAAAACTGAAATAATCGATTCCTATCCCTTCGGTTTTCTCTTCTGAGAAGGGGTAGAAGAGTAAAATAACTCCCCATTAAAAGATCATCATTAAAAACGCGAATTCCAAGAGAAAGACGTTTTCTCTCTCCCATGATCCCCGACGCACATTAATGTCAGTTGTCAAGTCAACTGACGCTCCTTCTCCAAGAAGATTCTAGAAAATGAGCACGGTCAGAACACGACATGTAACGTCTGTCGAAGCTCCGAGATAACGACATATAAGCTCGAGGCAAGACAACTTATGAAGCTCGAACCCTCCGAGGCTCCATAAGTTCGGGGCAACTGTTCTGGATGTCAGACCTGTACGGCCCAAAAGCCAGACACGGACCCCAAACCCATCCTAGGCCCAATAAGGAAACACGGACTGGGCTAACAAAGTTAGCCAACCATCCGACTTATACACACAAGGCGATAAGTCCCAAAATGTTGGACACGCAAGTCCAGGGCTAACCGACCCCTAAATAGTCGGGCTCACCTCGGGTATATAAAAGGAAGATCAGCTCTTCCTTCAGGTACGTCCTCTAAACCCTACACAATTGATGTGCTTTCGGAGGCTCCCAAATCCTTATTTGGCGATTCTTCTCTAGCACGCTATCAAGCACTCATATCAACTTCCAGCCTTTTTTCTTGGCACCTCCGGTCACTCCGGAAGTCCCAAAACCCCTGAAGGTACATTCTTTACAGTATATTTTTCTCTTGAAGAGTTGTTAACAGAAGATTTCTAAATTTATGATAGTTCGTGGGGCAAATTGAAAAGTTCGAATTGAATTTATTATTAATGTTATCATTAGATTTGGATGATAGTAAGTGAGTTGGATATTGCTAATAAGAAAGCGTTTTGTTATTAGTTAGTAGTTTTGTTATTGCATGACACGAGTATTAGAAGACACCTAAATTGGACACATTGCATTAGGTATGAGATTATTGTGTCTTTTCATTTCTCCCAAAGGAAGATAGATAACGCACCACTGGATCCATGAAACTGGTGGAGGTAGCTCTCACTCATTAGGGCTTTACTACTTTGAACTCTTTTATATTAATCCTCTAAAGAGAAACAAAAATTGCGATTTGATCCTTCTATTAATAATAAAACAGCAATTAACCTTTTCAAAAAGTTACCACTACTCGTTTCTTGTATTTTTGGATTTTTGCATCAAAAGCGGAGAAAACGAATAAGCAATCACGTGACAGCCTCAGCCCTCAGCAGTACGGTAGCAATTAATAATGCAAAATTCAAATAATGCTATATCTACTCTTTTCTTTGTATAGTAAATAAAACAACTTTTTTTTTTAGAGATAGCCTATGCCCCTATATAAAACTCGTTCACAAAATTAGTATATCAAAATTAAATTGATTTCTTAGAGATTAATTTAAAACATTAATACCTTAATAACATATATATAGGTAAGATAGTAACAAGTATTTTTGAATAATTAACTACCAAAACAGTTCTTAAAATTTTAAACATCGATAAAAATATCATCAATTTTGTTAACAATAAAATGTCCATAATCATTTAAAATTCTGATAAAAATATATTTTTATCATATGTCAAAATTGATAAAAAAAAAATATCAAAATTTCGATTTTTTTATATTTTTAAATAATCAATAGATATTTTTATTATTAATAAAATTGAGACAGCAATTTTGGTGATTAATTATTTTTTAAATTCAAAAGATTTTGAAATCTCGATTTAAGAGCCAAACAAAGTTTTTTTTTTTTTTTTTTGAAAGGGAAGAGCCAAACAAAGTTAGAAAAGCATTGGTCTGTTTTACACTGGATTCTAAGCAGCTTTAGAAGACAGAAAATAATAATAAAAAAAAGTACTACAAAACACAAATAGTAACCACTGTACCCTTCCTCAGTTAATCACATGAAGCTCAGTCACAACTCACAAATCATAATCCACAACTCCATACATTAACATTAAAGTACCAGTACATAACATTTTTTTACTCCTACATCACACACCCTAAACAAAACAAAGCACTAACAAAAGGTGATGAAAATCAAACACACATTTCTTCTCCGTTTTCCCTAATTTATTTTGACAGTCCTCTCATGCTCCCACTCATGTATGTAACCCTTGAACCGTTACACACATTTTTCTTGGTTATTATTTATTAGTAAATTCTAATGACAAAAGATAACCTTGAGTTCATGGGGAGAAGAACACTGATGCATGAGGGAAGGTGTGTCATGAGCGAAGGTAAAAGCTTCAGGGCACGCGTGCTTGAAGAACGTGGAATACACGGAGGGTTTGCAGGTTTGAGCGTTGTTGAAATGGTTCCGGCAACACAGCTCGTCGGTGTGGAAAGCCTCGCACCCACTCTTGCAAGCCACCACGGGGCCGTGAACTGCAGGGACGCGGTGCTGCAGCGTCACGGGACACGTGGCAACTAGGTCGCTCCGACAACCTACGACGGGGCACACGCCTTTCCCCTCGTGCGGCGTGATGGTGAACGGCACGTTGAAACCGTCGACCACGCTCACGCCGTACGAGGAGTAGTCGTCGGGGCCGTGGTGGACCTCGAACTGGGCTAAGGTGGCGGGGGCGGAGCCTCCTGCGCCGTTGCACTGGAGGCGGCCGGAGCAGTCGCCGGTGAGGCAGGTGAGGCGGTTGCCGGGTTGGGAGGTGCAGCCGGTGCGGGCCCAGACACGGCCGGACCAGTGGGTGTCAGGGAAGGGGATGGTGGTGTGGGTGAAGTGGTGGAGGGGGAAGCCGCCGCCGGAGGCGAGGACGGGGTGGCCGGCGTTGGGTTGGATGGCGGGCCAGACGGTGTAGTTGCAGTTGTTGACGAGAGTGAGGATGAGGGAGTTGGTGGGTGTAATGAGGAGGAAGGTGGTAGCAAGCATTATTATGAGAAGAAGTGAATAGTGAGTTGAAGAAGAAGGAGCCATTTTTGGTTTTTGTTTTTTTGTGGTTGTAAATTGTAATAAGGAAGAGAATATGAGGATGGTGTTTGTGGTGTGTTTGGTTGAAGGTATATATAGGCAGGAAGAGCAATATTAAAATCAGAAATTGTTAGTCATAAAAAAAAATCATAAATTGTTAGATGGCCTTAGTCCTTACTACATTAAATTAAAATTAAATTTATAAAATAAAGAGTTAACTCCTTAAAATCTAAAATCTATCGTGAATTTTTATTTTCCTGGAAAAAAATGTCTATAAATTTATATGCAATTCAGCTAATATTAATCAACAATTTAAATTGGATATTTTATTTTTTTATGTTTCGAATGTTTTATTTTTAAGTTTCGGATATTTTGTTTCTAAAAAATATAAAGTTGGCTGAAGTTGTTTTAAGTTTCAGATGTTCTATAAACAATAATTTTGAATGTTTTATTTTTTGTTGGCTGATTTGTTAGTTAAAAAATAATTAATTATCTATACTTTTCAATTTTCATAACAATAAAAGTGTTCTTATTTTTTTAAAAATGTGATAAAAATAATTATTTATTTATTAAATAATTATCATAGCATTAGTTATTAATAAATAAATATTTTTATCACATTTTATAAAAATTGAAGAATGCTTTTATTGATTTTAAAATTCAAAAGTATTTTTATCAATGAAATAAATATTTATAAATAATTTTGATGTTAACTCTAAAATAAAATATACAAAAAAAGCTAATATATTAAATTATCTAATAATTTTCTATAAATAACTTCAAATGAACTCAAATTATCTAAGTATGTGTTATGTTTTTTGGGCAAATTCTTTTAGAATTATGTTTTATGTTCTAGTAAATAAATTAAAGAAGTGTATGAATAATAATGCTTATCCTTTTTTTTTTGAAATTTCCATAATGCGTATTACTTTGGAATAACTGTTCATGTTATTGTATTTATCCTTTCACAAAAAATAATTTTTTTATTAATTTAATTGAACAATATTCTAAACTTGCACTGATTGGTTTTCTGAGTGCAGAGTAATCTTTGCCATATGAAGCAACTTCTGCAAAGGCTGTGATAACCCACAGACAAGACTCATCAGCGGTGATGGGCCTATACAGAGGGCATCCCTTCCTAATTAATTCATAGTACTAATAGTAATCTAAAATCATGAATAACTATCTTATCCTGAGCAAAATCTGTTTAATATATTAAATAATGTATCATCTATGAAGTTTATAAAAGACCATTTATATAATGTATAATCTTCTTAAATTTTTCTATATTTTTCACTCTCTTTTCACCTCTGATCTCATCTACTCTCCTAACTAAATATTCTACACTATTCTAACTCTCTTTTATGAATTCTTTTCTTATTTATTTAAAGGCACTTTTTTTTGGTACATATAGAAACAACACACTCCTAGGGAAATGCACTAAATTAAATTCCTAGCTAAAATGCAGGCAACAAATAAAAATTCTTATGTTAATGCATTATTTATAATTTACTAATCACGGTTTTCTTGTATACTGTACTTACTAAGTAATAAGTATTACCACGGTGCTAATGGTGCTTTAGTAAATATATAAAGTACTCTAGAAAATAGAAAGTGATGAGCCAGGACAGAAAGTCAGAAACTTTGGGCAAGGATTCCTAGACTGGAAGAGGTAAGAAGCTCTGTTTACGAGGTCCATGTGGACCAATTTTCAATTGGGAGATGTTAACAAAACTTTCAGGACTAACAAAAAATTATAATGACATATTATTTTCACATTATCACCAAAAATGTTTACGGAAAAAATATTTGTGGGTTTCTCTAAGCCCAATGGATTGGAGTAGCTGAACGTAACTTGATTATTTTTATTGGACCCAAAAAATGAAAAAAAAATTGATTATTTCATGAAAAAAAATAAAAAATAAACCTGATCGTTTTATCACCACTAAAATTATTTGCTTTCTTTTGTTAAAAAAAAAAAATTATTTGCTTTCTTTATTTTTTCTATTCATAATCAAAATCACCGATAGTCCGATACTACAGCTATTATTATTATTAATTTAATTTTGATGTTGTAAAATAGTTTTATCTTAACATTTAATGACATAACATCATGTTATTAAAAGAGAAATTAAAAATATCTTTTATATTGATGGCATGAATATTTACCTAGAAAAATAAATGTGATTAAACAATTATATAAAACTTTTTACACTATTAAATCAAATTCTATCATTATTATGCACAGAAAAAAGTTACTATTTGAAGAGCGTCGAACAATTTTTGCAGAGTTTTTTTTTTTTTAATTAAGAATTTCTCCTTAGTTTCAGCTTTACATTGTAAGTCAAACCAAGTAATAATTTCTCCCCAATCCCCACTAACTACTCTCCCTCCTCTAAAGTCTAATTTGCAATTTAAAAACATAAATTAGTTTATGAATAGCAAATATACAACGGTAATGTCACCAAAAAAAAATATACAATGGTAAGATATCCAGCAATCAACAAGATCAATGTATTTGGTTGGCTTGCCTTTAACATAGGGTGTTCTTAAATTTTACGGGCCACATAGTTGATTGTTTAATTAGATGACACGAAACATTTTGGCACGTTTGTTTTGTTCATCATTAGAGTGTTTCGGTGATTTAATTTAATTCAAGCAATCATACCAGTTCTTGACTTTATAAGTAAACAACTAAACATTCTCATCATGTTTCGCGTAAGTCATGCTGTTTATCATGCTCTATAGTTATAGAGCTGTGTATTAACTCCCACTAAATGACAAATTAGAAGGATAAAATTACGAACATAAATTAGGTCTCTCAATCATTACTCTTAAAAAACTTCGAATCTTTGATTAATAAACAGGTTCAGGATTGAGCAAGAACTGGAGGGAAAATGATAACAATCTACTTGTAAATGATAAAATTATGGAAGCAATGATAACAATGAAATGATAGCAGATAAGAAGTCAATTCCATAATGAAGATAAATGCAGTGTCTCTATCCTGCTTTAGCTAGAATGTAGGTGGCAATGACATAGGATTCCATGGCATATGATGTAACAAACATTCTCACATCAAATTTCAAGTTCGGTCATCATTATATATAAGTATAGAGGGCAAACCTTGCATTCATAATTTCATATTCAATAGCTAGAAACCTGCCAAAGATGAGAAGACAAATCGTTGTCCTTCTCTTTACTCTCCTCATGATGCTTTCAGCTTCTGCACTGAATCATGTCACTGCTAATGCTCAGGATATTCAGTCAGGTATTTCACATTCTCAAGCAAATTGGTATCAATTAGTTTCCTCATTGCAACTTTATATTCCTAATTGTATCTCACATTGATCTTTGTTTACACACACACAGTTCAGTTCAAGCTAAGAACCCTGCAGACTATCCCACATGCTAGAGAACAAATCATACAATCGTGGGTCAGTAAAATCATGAATCACTAATTTCCATGTTATAATTTTACACCTGACATTTCACTCAATAATCATATGACAAAAATATCACAGGGTACAGAAAAGAGGACTCACAGTCACCCATCAGGGCCTAACCCAGAAGGGAATCACCTACCACCAATTAAACCTTAGAGATGGAAATTGGAATCACTTCTCAGTAGAGACATCAATGGTCTCACTTACTTTCCACTAAGAGGGGATCAAAACATTCATGTACACCAGAAATTATCAGAAATATTGTGCTTGTAAAATATCCACTAGTGTATGTTGGGAAATACCAGGCACTAGCGCTCTTTTCCACCACTAGTTCTAAATCATACAATCAGTTTCATGTTTCTTATATAACAAAATATGGCCATCCTTCAAATAAGATCTGCAAAAAGAAAATTCATATTCTGATCAATATATTTAATTCTATGGGACTCACGATGAGTACCGATAAGACAACTTATTTTTCTTGTACTTATCGTATACTTATCACTCAATTAGTACAGGAAAAGCGAAACACAAGTCCACGGCTATTTTCTCCACTGAGAAATGCTGTTATCGTAGCCCATCGGGTTAGTTACTTAGTATTGAAGCTCCCTTGTTTGTTTCCAACAATAAGGTCTTTGTCTGCAAGATAATATGCATATTCTCAAAAGGCTAGCTAGCTATATTTGCTTGAGCTAAAATGTAAAACATCACTTAAACAAAACATATATTCAAAATTACATATTCAATTGAATGGGCAATCCAAAAATGGTGCAATGCAATCTATTGAATATACAAGACTAAACTACTAACAACCTTATGTGTCCCTTTATACAGCCCGCTTCCTTTTCGAGCGCTTGCTCCTTCTCTCCCTAGAATCTTTGCCAACTGTAGAAGCATATGCTTCTTCTGTAGCTTCCGATCCCTACATAAATGTGTCATGGGATTGAATATTTTTGGTAAATGGGTACAAGAGAAGGTCCCAATCAACAATTTTGGATTAAACCATAGTAACATTAATTGTTATTATGGGAGCGGAAAAAGAAAAGGAATATAAAATAAAATGCAAAATTAAAATGTGGCCTAAGAACAGTTACATCATGCTACACTCAATAACAATCTATGTCATAGAACAAGGAATGCCTCAATTCAACTGGAAGTAATAACACTTCCGCTAAAGAATATGATGTAAACATCATGGTACTTTGTTAGTCGTAAAGCCAGACACCGACACAGACATTCTTCATTTCATCTTAGACATGAGTGAAATCAAGGATATAGCCATAAACTGTTTTGTGTATAACACCAGTGAGCTTATTAAGAAGATTTCTGTAAAAATTGTGTAAATCTGAGATTTTTCCTTTATTTCATTTGTTCCTCTTCAAAAGATAACTCAAATGCATGAATTTATGACCAAGAAAATGAAAGTTGAATGTTTACCTTGTTACTCTCTTCATCTGAAACATCATCAGAATCAGAAGCAGATGCCAAAGGTTGAACTTCTTCAACTGGGAGTGCCTTGTTTGACTTTTTCTTTTTGTCGTCTTCTTTTAACTGCCTAAATCTACAAAATATGATTTTGTCATAAGAAAATTCCAATAGGAGTGAACACTTAGGCTGCATCTTGTACCAAAAAAGAGAAAAGGGGGGTGGGGGTCTAACCTTTCACCAGCTTTAGCTGGCTGGGAAGCTGATCTTTTGGCACGTCCTGCTGTGATAATTCCACCAGCATTTTCATCTACAACGGGTTGTGCACCTCCTAATTTTCGTAACCATACTTGTTGAGCTGTGCTCAGCACATTGTTTGTAAACCTAATAAAGAACCAGAAAATGCCAATGAAAAATTTTCTTTTATTTGTCTTAGTGCAACAACAATGTTGTCATAACTCAGAACCATCTAAAAATATAACCCACAAACTGATCATGATAAAGCATTCACTTGCATATATATTATTCCCTACAGAAAGAAGAATCGCAGCAAGCAATAAGCATATTACGAATATGACTTTTAACCAAATTGGGCTTTCGTAGAAAAATTACATAGTTGCCTCCCATGCTATATACAGCTAAAGAATGTTTAACTTATGGCAAATACATGTATCATTGACATTATTAACCGAAAAGAATTTTAAATATATATTAAGGAGAAACTAACCAGTAAATTGTTAGCCCTGATGGAACAGAGAGAGAGAAGTAACCAATCATGAGCGGAAGAAACTTGAAAATGAGAAGTGTATTCTTTTGGGTAGGATCATTTGTCTGCCAAAAGAAGTCATTTAGGCATGGATTGCAAACCAATAAATAAAAAAGAAAAATGAAGGAGATTTGATCTGTTTACCTGAGGTGGCTTCATGACTTCCATGGACACGTATTGAGAAACAACAAGAAGAACAGGTAAAACAAGATATGCTGCAGTTTCCGGCCAACCCAATGGTGGATGACCATCCTGTACAACAGATGTTTATTATGGAACTTTATAATAAGTACAAAAGCAATATATATAGTTTTCCATTTATTTCAACACCCAGTGAATATTTCCGTCCATAATTTTATCATTACTATTACTTGGACTAAATTTTGTAAAAGCTGTGATCCTTGCAATTAGAAAAGTCTTATAGGATGTAAAAGCTATGATCCTTGGCACATGTTCCGGAGAACGTGTAATACACAAAAATATGATGAATTCCAAATTATTACAATAGCCTGTATCAAAATATGTACTAAGGTCGTATCCAACTAGGACTACAATGGCTGTATGGACTAAAATGTGCGCCAGTTTCAAACCGTAATGTCAAAAAAATAAACAAATGCAAGCTATCATTTCACCTTGGGAAGTGCAAGATAGATCTCTTACCACAAATGGGAAAAGCCAAGAAATTCCAGCTCCACTTTGTCTAGCAGCTATGGTAGTAGGACCTCCAAGAGAGGGGATCCAAAAGAAACCTTCTGTTAACAATCCCTTCAAATCAAAGGGTTTTGCATAATTAGCAAAAATCACATGTTATGCGCATAATTTGTCTATCAAAATTTCTACTCAATTTACAAAGGTTTATACCCTTACTTACCTCGTTTGCAACATTTGATAAAGCTTGGTAAAGACCAATCCATACAGGAATTGTAGCCAATGTTGGTAAACAACCTACACAAGATGGAGAAATTGCAATTGAAGAACTGTATGAAAACTATATTATTTGGCCATCATATAGCCATATAGTGTTGCAACTGATTCATCACGAGGTAAGTACTATTCATTTCATATGTCAAGGAATTATATCATCAGAGCCAAGAAAAAGAGAAGAGGAAGACAAAAAGCACCTGCCAATGGGTTCACCCCAGCCTGCCTATATAACCTGGATGTCTCAAGTTGTATTCTTTCCTTAAAAGGAGAAAAAGAAAAAAAGGAAATCATTTTAAGGTGAAATAAAGCAATATTTATGGGATCATCTTTGGTGATTAATAAATAAGAACAAAAAACATCCCTCACCTGATTGCCGGCATATCTTTCTTGAATGGCCTTTATTTTTGGTTGAAGGTTTTGCATAGCTAGTGTTGATTCAACCTAATTATATCAAATAAATCAACACTTGATTTAGTCAATCAATGCATATATAGTGAATTTCATATAACTGAACTCAAATTTATTTGTAATTTGTTCATAATGTTTTGAATAAGAAGTATCTTAGTCTAGCCTATCATCATCAGCAGCAGCAAAACCTTTTTCCCACTAGGTGGGGATCTTAGTCTAGCCTAGAATAACAAAATATTCCAATTACTTCTGCATGAAAGAAGACAACTGTTTTCCCTTTTTAGTTTTCTTTGGGGTAAAGAAATCACATAATTGAATGGTTTCAAAAAATATGCATTTGATAACAGGCTATAGAGACTGCAATAACTTGCACCAACCTGTTGTTTTGTCAAGGGAAGTGTAGCAGCCTTAACCACAACCGTGAGCAATATGATAGCAAATCCATATGAGTAAGGCACATGCACAGCAGAAAGACCATCCTTTAACACCTGAAATTTAAAAAAGATGGCATGAAATCTCGAACAATAATAAACATATACATTTCCAAGCTGCAAAATCCAAATAAATTATTTTCATTTGACTGAATAAGATGAGATAAAATGGAACAAATGTGCTTCCATTCATGAACCTCCTCTTAAATTTCAACCGTGGAATAAAGCCACAGAGGACCAATGGCATTATGCAATTGGCAGATAGCAGGAGCACTACACCTTTGAATTCCAAGTATAGCTTTCCAACACTTTCCACATAGCATAAACCAAGGTTCATGGATCGTTACAGATTGACCAAGCTTTGGAATCGGATATAGAACAGTCAATGTTAATCAGTAAATAGTCCTACCTAATCTTTAATTTCCAATAAAATTGGATGCTGAAAGATTACACTAAACCCTAAACAAGCGCTTTCCCCTGCAGATAACAGGCATACTTATAAGTTATAAACACTTAATCAAACTCTAACTGAATAATTAAAGCTGCTCCGATTCTTAACCAACTCTAACCGAGTAACTAACTAACTAACTCTCTAACAGAGTTGTGAACATTATTATATTACCTTGAGAACAAACTCCATGGCTTCGGAGATGAATCCGAACCAGCCTCCGTTCTTCTGCACGGTACCGGCGGCTGCATCGGTGGAAGTCCCCGTGGCGGTGGCGGCAGAGTCGGCCGTGGCGACAGCGGCGTCGGCGAGCGTGTAGAGAAGGCCTTCGGCTCTGGCGACGACTTCATCGAAACGGAAAGAGTCGGTGAGGGAGTGGATTGGTGGAATCTGGTGGAGGCTGAAGTTGACTTTGAGCCTGGAAGTGCGGTGGGGGAAGCGGTGGCGGTGGAGGGAGGGGAGTGGAGTTCCGATGAAGGAGGGAGAGGAGATGAGTGTCTTAGCCATGGAGGATTATTGATGAGAAGCTTTTGAGAAGCTTTTGAGCTTCTGAGAGACACTGCTTTCTCAGCTTCTCATGATGGATGAGATTTGAGATGAAGAGAAATATTGAGATGATAGAATATTTTCCAATTATCCGTATTTTTATTTTTTTAAAATTATAAATAGTTATTATTTTTATTTTTTATTTTGAGAGGAAAATGAATCACACCCACCGGCAGGGGTCGCAGGATGTGTATTGGGTAGTCATGGATTTTTATTTTGTTATTTGTCCAGTCAATGAGAGACACGTACTAATCATTAAGAACTGGTAGATACATATGCTAGTGCCAATTTTCCTTAGATTTTCCAACGCATAAATACAAATTTGGAGTTTTTCTTATTTTTATAACACATACATATATATATGTAAATTTAACAAAGGATATTATTAGCAAAATTCACGTTTTAATAAGAAAGATGTTAATGGACTAGCTTGAGACGAATTAAACATACAAATTTCAATAGATTAGTGTATGACTATGTTTTTTTTAAGATTTAAACCAAGTCAACATTAATCACTACATCGACTAAAGCTATTAGGTTTTTAGGTTATCAACATTTTGTTTTAATTGATTTATATACTAATATATTAATAAATCATAAACCAAGGAAATGTCTGTAAATTATATATATATTTTGCAGCTATTTATCCAACTTTCTATCTATTTATCGAGGAAAATTATTCGATATCGATATAAATTAATATAAATATAAAAAAATTTCTTACTATATAAATTTTATATTTTACATATTTTAAAAATTAAAATAACATACATCACTCTCACATCTCTCAAATAAAATTTACATTTGTATCATTTAGGTATGTAATATAAGCTCCTATATATCAAATGTGTATTTAATGATATTTTTTAATTAAACCAATATTCTTATTTAGGTGCCTTTTTGGTATAGATATAAAAGTGTATAAAGACACAAAAATATAATAGTGGTTGTTGATTTTTAATTTATTTACACATGAAAACATGTGATAGGTTTAGGTCTAAAAATTAAGAGTGTGTTTGGTTTGACTATTTTCAGTTTTTATTGTTTTTGAAAATAGAAAATAGAAAAAAAAACATGTTTTACAACAATTATATTGAAAATATTTTAAGGAAATGTTTTCTAAAATTTTAGAAAAATTGAAAAGATAAATTTGTTGTTTTCAAGAAAAAACATGGTGCTGATATAATAAATACTTAATATCATTTCAAATACATGTTCGATCCTTAAAGAGAACACGTCTTTTCTTTTCTTCGTTGCTATTCAGTATTTTTATTACTTTTTTTCATTTTTGCTATTGGCTAGGATTTCATATTTAACTAGCAACTGAACAAGTAATTAATCACCATGTATATTGTCAAAAAAAAAAAATCCATGTATATGGAGTAAATTTTTTTTCATGGGCGAGTATTTTAATTATTTAATTTAATATGTTGCATAAATTTATTTTTAAACAATTTTTTTTTAAAATTAAGAAAATAATTTTAAAAACAAATTAAAAATCTTTAATTATTGAATTTTTTTATTTTTCACATTTACACAAAGTTCTTCCAACTAAATGGTAAATTTTGTCAAAATTCTATGTTCTTAACACTATTAAGCACGTCAAGTTCATCCAATTATATAACGTACTTCATGTTATTGTATTTCATGTTGCACTAAATTTGCCTAACAATGTTAAGAATATAGGATTTTGATCAAATTTACCATACATTGGACGAATATAGTACAGATGTAAAAAAAATGAATTTATATAATTAAAGGCTTTTTAATTTGTTTTTAGAATTAAAGTTTTTTCATTCATTTCAAAAAAAAATCATACTTTTTATTATTTTGTTTTACAAATATATTTATATATTTTTAAAATATATAATTGTTAAATTAATACTTAAATAAAGTTTTCATAAATTTAACTTTTGATAAACCAAACGAGTTTTCAATGTTTTCCAAATATAAAAATGAAATCTGCTTTTAGAAAATGAAAACAGAAAATAAAAATAAAAAATATTTTCTTAAACCAAATGCATCATTAACTTTTCGATTTGTTTCCTCAGTTTAGCTTTTTCTTTGTGTGTTTGGGCTTCTAGCCCCCTGTTTACCAAAAAATAAAAAAAGAATTTGTTCAGTGTGTTAAAAAAAAATAGTTCAGTGTTATATATTTACAATCTTTTCTCATCATTCTACCATGAAATCAATTTGATCAAAATAATTTTATAGTTTACATGATTTGACTACGTAATATAATTCGAATTACTAACTAGTTGAATAGCACAATGGGAACAACAGCTTACTAGGACTATGAAATTGAGATTGTATTTTATTTTATTTTTCATATATCAAATGTGACGTGATCCGATGGGTGATGTCCACAAATTTCCCAAAAAGACATCACTAATTAATTGCAAATATCTTAGACTTTGTTTACAAGAAAAAAGTAGCCCTTAAGATGTTATGTTTATAACATATCAAATCAAATATCAAAATATAAATAAGGTGATTGTTGATATACGTATTATTAAAATTTTGTTTCAATTCATATATCTAGTGAAAAAAAATAGTGCGAACATTTTCAAAGAGCATGACATTCTACTTTTTACAAGAAGAAAAACTGAATGAGTAGGAAAAATAATAAAAGAAATTTCCCCCGGTAAAAGATGAGTTTTAACTAGTATTTTTGCCCGTAATAATATTATAAATTTGTAAAAGTTTTTATAGGGATATTTTAAGTACTTTAAATTATTCGGAAATTTTAAGATTCGGGCGGATATCCCAACTAGGGTCTCGTACTTGCCTCGTGGGAATTTTGCCCCATTTTTATTTCCTCAAGGAAAATTTTCTGCGTTCGGGGGTGGTACTCGTGGGGATCCCTTGCTTTATGAGAATTTTTGACACCTCTAGATTAGTTGGAAGCCTGAAAGTGTTTGTTAAGGTTAATTGACAATTTGTTGAGGTGAGATGGGGATGGTTGACCAGAATTATTGACAGTTACATTTTTGGAAGTCACTTAGTGATATTCCAGTAGACAATTAGTCGATCAAGATAGTTCAATGATTAATTGGTCGAGATAAATAGATATTCAACAGAGAGAGATAAAAGAGGCGAAAATGAGTTATGAAGGAACTCTTTAAATTTAGAAAAATTTAAGAGAGATGGAGGAAATGAGAAAGATAAATAAAAAAATTATTGCCAAATTAGTAAAAAAAAAATTAGTTACAAAATTATAGATTATTTATAGAAATTATAGAACTATAAATATATTATATATAATATTATATAGTTAACAGAGCGTGAATGATGGAGATAAATAAAGAACATGAGAGCGAGACACAAAAAATAATAAAATGAGTGCTTATTAATTTTGGAAAAAAATATTTCAATTTAATTGTTAAATTATGTGACATATTTTAATTGTCAAATTATTGATATAATATAAAACTATAGATATTATAAATATAAAAAAAAATAGAATGAAAGGAATATTATAAAAATGAATGGAGATAGAGAAGAAAGTTAAAAAGAGGAAGAATAGGAAAGCTCCTTAATTTTGGAGGTAAAGATTTTATTTCAAGTATAATAAAAAAGTGAGATGTGGCACATTTTGGTTGGAAAATTAAAGAAATGTATAAAGAAATAGGATATGGAGAAGGGGACTCTTAATTTTGGAGGGAAATATTTAATTTCAATTGCAATGAGAGAGTGTCATGTGGCACATTTTAGTTGTTAAATTAAGGAGGGAGATAGAGAAAGAGGATATGAAGAGGAGGAAGGAGAGAGTTCCTTAATTTTGGAGGGAAAGATTTAATTTTAATTGCAATGAGAGAGTGCCATGTGGCATATTTTGGTTGTTAAATTAAGGAGAGAGATAGATAAAGAGAATATGAAGAGGAGGAATGAGAGAATTTCTTAATTTTGGAGGGAAATATTTAATTTCAATTGCAATGAGAGAGTACCATGTGACACATTTTAGTTGCATTATTATATATATACTAGTATTTTTGCCTGTAATAATATTACGGATTTGTAAAAGTTTTTAATCGGGATATTTTAGGTACTTTAAATTATTCGAAAATTTCGAGGTCGGGGCAGGAATCCTGGCTAGAGTCCACGCGCTTGCTCAGTGGGAATTATGCATTTATCTTCATTCTCTCAAGGAAAATTTCTCGCGTTCGGATCTCCATTTAGGGCGGTACTTGCAGGAATTTCTCCTTCATAGGGATTTTTGACACCCCTAGGTTAGTTGAAAATCTTAAAGTGTTTGTTAAGGTCAGTTGCCAATTTGTTGAGGTGAGCTGATGTGATTGACCAAGGTTATTAATAGATAGATTTTTGAAAGTCACTTAGTGGTAGGCCAGTAGACAATTAGTCAATCAAAATAGCTCCATGATTAATTGGTCGAAGTAAATAGATATTCAACAGAAAGAGTGTGATAAATGAGGCGAAATAAGCTTTGAAAGAACTTTTAAAATTTGAAAAAATTTAAGAGAGGAAAGAGATGGAGAGAATGAGAAAGATAGATAAAAAAATTTTGTTGTCAAATTAGTGAAAAAATATTAATTGTAAAATTATAGATTATTTATACAAATTATAAATATATTATATATAATATTATATAGTTAATAGAGCGTAAATGATGGAGCGAAATAAAGAACGGAAGAGAGGGACACAGAAGATGATGAAGGGAGTAAAAGCGCTTATTAATTTCGAAAGAAAATATTTCAATTTAATTGTTAAATTATGTGAAATATTTTAGTTGTCAAATTATTAATATATTATAGAATTATAGATATTATAAATATAAGAAAATAAAATAAAGGGAATATAAGAAAATAAAATGGAGAATGAAGAATGAAAATAGATAAGAAAGCTGGGGAGATGAGGAATGAGAAAGTTCCTTAATTTTGAAGGTAAAGATTTTATTTCAATTATAATTAGAAAGTGACATGTGGCACATTTTGGTCGAAAAATTAAGTAAGAAGATAGAGATCGATATATGGAGAAAAGGAAGGAGAGAGCTCTGAATTTTGGAAGGAAAATTTAATTTCAATTGCAATAAGAGAGTGATATGTGACATATTTTGATTATTAAATTAAAGAGGGAGATAGAGGAAGAGGATAGGAAGATGAAAAATGAGATAGTTTCTTAATTTTTAGAGAAATATTTAATTTCAATTGCAATAAGAGTGTCATGTGACACATTTTGGTTGTTAAATTGAAGAGCGACAGAAAAAGAGGATATGAAGAGGAGAAATGAGAGAGCTTTAATTTTGAAGGAAAAAATTTGATTTTAATTGTAATGAGAGAGTATTACGTGACATATTTTGGTTGCATAATTATATATATATAATAGATAGATAATAAACTCCGCCTATGTTACTGCGGTACATAGCCGGTCCCAAGCCCGGATAAAGGAGGAGGGTTGTGTTAGGCCTTCGACAACCAACGTAAAAACTTAGTCGAATC